>JANAVB010002393.1:6235172-6243530 GCA_029216955.1 Iris pallida | reverse complement strand
TGCCTTGTGGATTATATATATATTTTAATATATATAATATTAAAATACACACACACACACACACACAACACACCACACACACATATATATATAAAAAAAAAAAAAAAAAAAAAAAATATATATATATATAGATATATATATCTATATTATATATATATAATATATATATATATCTAATATATATATAAAGTTTTTTTTGGATGATGCTGCTCTCTGGTAACCCCTCCCCCTGCTCCAGTTTGTGGCAGATTCTTCGCCCTGCCCGGCCTAGGCCGGTGGAGCCCGGCCGCTTTCCCCTCGTCCCTCTCCCCTCCTTCCTCCCTCCCTCCTCCGAGCAAGGAGGACGACCTGATCGCCGTCTCTGGTTGCCTCGCCTTCCCGTCCCCCACAGGAACCTTCTCCGTCGCCTCCGCCCGTCCTCCGTCCCCGCCCCCGGCTCACTGCCGCCCTCCCCGGAGCCTCGTGGCCTCTGTCCGGGCCTTTCCGTCGGTCAGGCGGCCCTCCTCCGTCACCGCTGATCCGGAGGAGCCCCCCCTCCTCGGGCCATGAGCCCCCCTCCCGATCGCCAGCTGCTCCTTTTGTGAATTTGGACGGGGACACGTCAGTAGGTGGCCATGTGCCCTTGGTCGCCACGCCCTCCTTGGGGACCGTGCAGCAACCGTACGCGGTCAAACATTTTGAGCCCTTGGGCGCAGTCAACTACTTTCAGTCCCCTGGGCACGTGGACGCAGTCCCACTTTTTGAACCCCCTGGGCTTGTGGACGCAGTCCACCTCTTAGAACCCCCTGGGCACGTGGGCGCAGTCCACTTTTAGCAGGAGCACCCTCCTTGGGGACCGTGCAACCATCGGGCGTGGTCATACATTTTGAGCCCTTGGGCGTCCACCCTGGCCACGTGGCCTTCTTTGGACGCCGGGCACCTCTTGGTGCGGATCAGTCCACCTTTTTAGGCACTTCCCCCGACCCGTTTGGTCATCATCCCTTCGTTGACGTGGCCTCTGGCGCTGTCAACCCTGGTCGATCGCCTAGCACAGTCAACCCTGTCCGCGGGGCCTTCGCTGGATGCGACGCACGTCATGGTGCTGGCGAGCCCGCCATTTTAGGTGCCCTCTTCCACCAGCATGGCCCACTTCCTTTGGTTGTGCGGGATCACGCGCGCTCAGGTGTGGACCCCCTCAGTGCTGGTATCACCGCTCGACTTTGTGGGGGCTTCTCCTCCTGTGCCACTTATTGGCGCATTCCATCGTCCCCCCTCACTTCCAGCTGCGCCGAGTGTGGGCGCTTCCCACCTGGTTCGTCCACTTCCTCTCCCACCCTCTTTGACCTCGTCAGCTTCCTCCGACGACGTGATGCTGCTTTTCGACGCGGCCGGGCTTCTGTGGCCGTCGGGTTTAGGTGCAGATCGGCCGAGCATCCCGATCGCTCCCTTGTCGCTCCCTGGTCCCCCAGCGGCCTCCATTCAGCCCCCGGCGTGGGCACCCCCTTATTCCCCTCGCTCTCTCTGCTTTCCTCCTTGTCCATCCCATGTGGTTCCAGCCCCCTATTGGGAGCAACCCAGCCCCCACCCTCCCCGAGCTCCACCCACTACCCCCCTTGGGCCCTGTACCCCCTAGCGCAACCTAGCTTCCGGGCAGTCCACCTCCGGGCCCTTCTTATTACCCGACACCCTCCTTCGCCGACATCCTTCGTCCGGACAGGGCCCCCAAGCAGGGGCCCCTGATCCCGAACATCTCTCCTCCCGATATTGCTTATCCGTCGACATCTTTAATGCCGACGGTGCACTCATCGACCAGGAACTCTCGTCTCTGGCCACCTCATTCCCCTACTCTTTCGTCCTCAAATTCTCTTTCGGCTGTCCCAAACTCGCCAGGGTCACAGAGGTTATAGCCGGATGGCGGCTATCGGCTGAGTACAGGGTAGCCCCCCTCGACCCGAGGCATATTCTGCTTCACCTTTCCTCCGACCTTGACCACAGGACGGTGTGGTCCAAAGGCACTGAGAGAGTTGACTCCCACCAGATGAAGATCATCAAGTGGTCAGCGAACTTTAACACCGAGGAAGACTCATCGATGGTGGCCGCCTGGGTCACCTTACCCAATCTCTCCCTCATTTGCTTTGTTCGGGCAGCCCTCAGGCGTATAGCCAACTCCTTCGGATGTTTGTAGCCGCCGCTACAGAAACCAGCAATCTGACTAAAGCACACTATGTCAAGATATGTATGGAGCTCGATCTCACCTAGGAGCCCCCAACCCACATTCTCATTGAACTTGGCAATCGGAGTCACACCCAGCAAATTATCTACGACAATCACATCATCTTCTGCACTCACTGCCATCTACGCGGTCACTCATCCAAGCATTGCTTCCATCTCTATCCTGAGTTGAGGAAGAAATCGGAGCGGCCATAACCCAACTCTAAAGGAAACATGAATCAAAGATCCGCCCAACCACCCCTCATCCCCCTACCAAACTCCCACACCAGATTCAACTCCAGCGAAGGCAAGTCCGACAGAGGCAGCTCCATGGAGAAAGCAGTAATCCCATTCCACTCTCCTGTCCTTACTCTGTCCAATCAGTTCGACGCCCTCGTGGCAGATGCTATTAGCTCCTCCAAGGAGTTGGCTCTTCCCGACGATCTCATCAATGACCCCGGCTCAGACTCAGAGGATTTCAGTGCCCCATTCCTTGAGGGTGTAGAGGAGTCCCTCCCGGAACATCCGACCGCCATCGACCACCAGACAGCGCACTGTAATTCCACCATCGATGCTCTGGCTATTCTAGGGCCAGAGCAGGCTAGAAGAGGCCTGCAGGTCATCGCCGCTGGATTTCCTCTCTAGGCGGAAGGCGACCAGATTGAAATCTCTGACGCTTCCCTCCTCGTCCCTCCGGAGCAAGCCGATCTTGATTCGGCTGGAGAAATGGTCGCACACCCACAAAGCTCCAAGAAACCCACAACCTTTTCCAATACGGAGGGGGTAGCATCCACCGCTACTAGGAAATCGGACAAGAAAGGGCCCGCAAAGTCCCCATCCATGCACACCAGGTCTGCTGTTAAGCGGTCAAACCAACCCCACCCAAATCTCTAATAACTGAACATCCTTTCTTGGAATGTTCGCGGTCTTGCGAACAAACCCACTATGAGGAGAATTATCGGCCTTAAGAAAACCCACAATATCGACATATTGATTATCATCGAACCCAAAATCCCTTACAGGAAACTTAAATCCATCCAGCTGCAGTTAGGCTTTCACTCGGCCATAGCTGCCAGACATGACATTTGGATCCTATTTTCCAAGGCCGTTCAAATCGGAGTCATCTATGATTCCAGCCAAGCCCTTTCTTGCTGGATGAAACACCCGCTGATCTCCAACCGTGCCATCCTCTCTGCGGTTCACGGCAGCTGCGACATCGCAGATCGCAGACACCTATGGAATGATCTCCTGAACATCCACAATCACAACCACAACCTTCCTTGGCTTTGCATCGGGGACTTCAACGCCATCACCTGCAGAGATGAGGAAATTGGAGGCCGCCCTCCCCCTCCCAGCAATGTAAGACTTTAACGATTTCATCTTCAACTCTTACCTCATTACCCTCCCGTTCACTGGCAACGCGTTCACCTGGTGCAACAAGCAGGTAGGCGACCGTCGACAATTCTCCCGCCTCGACAGGGCTTTATCCAACGCTCAATGGCTTGGGATGGGGTCCATCTCTAAGCTCTCTCACTTCAACACCACAGAATCTGTCCACGCCCCCCTGCTGATCGAAATTGCCAGTTCCTCCATCCAGCCCAGAAAAAGCTTCCGTTTCCTGGACTTCTGGAGCACGTACCCCCAATTTCTGGGTGTGGTCACGGAAGCGTGGAACAGCACAGACTCCCTCGAACCTCTCAATCGGGTGGCTTACAAACTCGAAGCCACGAGGAGAGCTCTGACAGCATGGAGCAAACAAGCTTATGTTGATATCTTTCAAGCCATTCGAGAGTCAGAGGATGACGTTACTCACGCCGAAGCCATATACATAACCGACTGTTCGCCTGAGTCCAGGAAGGCTCTGAACCTCACCAAAGCCATCCTTAAATTTAGGCTAAAAATTGAGACTAATTTTTGGAAACAGAAAGACAGGATCAAATGGGACAGTGATGGGGACAACAACTCGAGCTTTTTCCATGCCTGCATTAACGGTCGTAGGCACAAACTCACTCTCAACCAGATTGTCGGAGACGACGACACCATCATCAGCGATCCTAAGGGCATCCAAGTGGAGGCTGCTAAATTCTACTCCAGACTATTCTCCAAAGAAATAGTCACCAAAGACAACGCCTTCCTAGACAAGGTTTCCCATCTCATCAGTGACACAGACAATACCTGGCTCGAACAGCCCCCCTCAGAGGATAAAGTGAAAGAAGCCGTCTGGGCCCTCGACGAACATAGTGCCCCTGGGCCAGACAGATTTTTGGAAACCTTTTTCCGTACTTGCTGGGACATCATCAAGGGGGATATTCACAGTGCGGTCTCCGCCTTCCTCCAGGGAGCTACTTACCCCAGAGCCATCTCGAGCACCAACCTAATCCTCATTCCGAAGAAAGACAATCCAGAGACATTTTACGACTTTTGTCCTATCAGTATCTGTACCTTCACCAACAAGATAATATCCAAGATCATCGCCTCCCGTATTGCAGGTCTTCTCCCCAAGATCATCTCGGAGGAGCTGAATGGGTTCGTTCGGAGGAGAAATATCTAAGATAACATCATGTTGGCTCAAGAGTTAATCACCTGCATGAAGCTCCCAGCAAGAGGAAGCAACATAGCCATCAAACTGGACATGGAAAAAGCCTACGACAGACTTAATTGGCAATTCATGATCTGGGTACTCAGATCCTTCAGATTCTCCGAAACTTGGACCAATATCGTGTGGAGATCGATCAGTAACTCATGGTTCTCCACAATTATTAACGGCCATACGGACGGATTCTTCAAATCTAGTCATGGGGTTAGGCAAGGAGATCCTCTGTCTTCCACCATCTTCATCATCACGACGGACGCTTTGAGCAGAAACCATAATCAGATGGCGGGCTCCCCCAACTTCAGCACTACCACACTGCCAGCGGATGCCCGATCATTACCCACCTGGCCTTCGCAGACGACATTCTCATACTCTCTGTCAGGGATGCTGGATCTGTTGAAGTCGTCCACAATATGCTCTAGAGATACGAGAGGTATTCCGGGCAGAAGATTAACCCAGATAAAAGTGTTATCTACACCCACCATAACCTCAAGAGAGAGCAAGCGACGAGCATCGCGAACATCACCTCTTTCTCCATCCACCATCCTCCATTCTACTACCTGGGGTGCCCCTAGTCTACGGCAGATCTAACGCTAGGATTTTCAAAAATCTTATCACTCGCATCAGGAAGAAGCTCGAGGGCTGGCACAACGCCATGCTCTCACCCGGAGGCAAGATAATACTCATCAAACACGTCCTCTCCTACATTCCCATCTACACCCTAGCGGTTTGCTCCCCCCAAAAAAGTGCTATCCTACATTGAGAGCATCTTCAGCAACTTTCTCTAGGGACACAGTGGTGGTCACGACAAGCACCATTGGGCCAGTTGGGATACTATGGCTCGTACCACAGAGGAAGGGGGCCTGGGATTTACTAAACTTTCTCACATCGTTAACGCCTTCTCCATGAAATTGTGGTGGATGCTGCGCACGAGTAATAACTTATGGTCCAGGTTCATGAAGGCCAGATACTTCAAACACATCCAACCGTCGAAGGCCATCGCGAACTGCAGATCCTCCGCAGCCTGGCATTGTATTCTCATCGGGCGGTCCCTCGTCGAACCAGTGATCCGCCTTATGGTAGGCCTTGGCGAAGCATCGCCATTCCTGGAGTGCTGGATCGGCGATAGCTTGCTGCCAGACATTTTCGTAGCCCCCAGGAACAACACTATCAAGGACTTATGGGACCTTCCTAACACCACCTGGAATTGGATCAAAGTCCAAACTTGGGCTGGGTCTGGGGCGATCGATTCCATTCGCCGTAGCAGAGTTAAGATCAGAACAGATGCAGATAAGCTCGAGTGGTCGCAAGATGCTAACGGTGCTTTCTCGATTAGGTCGGCCAGAAGGGTGTTATCAGGTAATACGGCCCCTCCTCCTACAGTTGCCTACTTCTGGCAGACCTGCATCCCCATGAAGTGGTCCTTCCTCATATGGAGAGCCCTTCGCAATATCCTCCCCACTGATGACACTCTCAATACCATCCGGTTCAGCCTTGCTTCCGCTTGTACATGCTGTGTAGACCGACAATCGAAAACTCTAAACCATATCCTCAAACAAGGGGACCTACCATTCCAGGTTTGGAGATCTCTTTCTCAGCGTTGCCAATTGCCACATGGGGGTGACAACTTCCACCATCATATGGCAAACTGGGCATCGGCGTCTCACGGCCACCAGATCGCCGCAGCGGCAGCCACGTGGGTCCTCTGGAAGAATCGAAACAAAGCTAGATATGAGGGACGCCAGTACAGCGCCAACCAACTAATCCGGGAAACCATTCGCCAGTGCCATAAAAGGAGATCCCTCTGCCATCACGGTCAGACGGGATTCTGGAACTCTCTCCTCTACTCGGATCAGCCATTTTGATCATTCTCTCCCTAGTTTTGCTCTTTTTTTATCAGTATACGTGTATAGGCATCGACATTTTGTGCCTCATGGTATACTTGTATAGGTTCGGCCTTTAGGCCTTCTTGAATAAATAGGTGTTTCCAAAAAATAATATATATATATATATATATATATATATATATATATATATACATACATAATTTATATATATACTAGTCATAACCCGTGCCCATAGGGCATGGTTCATTTAAGGTATTCCCCCTCAAAATCTTAGACCCCCATTTTTAAACGAACAATAATAATTATGAGGCCCCCATCAAAATATTAAATCCCAACCACTGCTGGATGTGAAATTTCTTTGGATTCCCCACGAAACCCCACTCTCAATAATGCTCATCCACAACCATTATGAGTGCAAACCCCACTCTTTGGATTTCCCATAAAACCCCACTCTTAATAATGCTCATTCCCCATAAAACTCCACTCTCAATAATGCTCATCCACAACCATTATTAGTGCAAACCCCACTCTTTGGATTCCCCATAAAACCCCACAACCGTTGATTCACCAAGATTAAATCCCAACCACTCTTTATCTTGGCACAGTCAGTCCTAGGATTCAAAAACCTTTGTGTTTTGTATAAGAGATTTTCTTTAGATTGCCCACAAAAACCCACTCTCAATAACGCTCATCCATAACCATTATGAATGCAAACCCCACTCTTTGGATTCCCCATAAAACCCTACTCTCAATAAAGTTCATTCCCCATAAAACCCTACTCTCAATAATGCTCATCCACAACCATTATGAGTGCAAACCCCACTGTTTGGATTTCCCATAAAATCCCACAACCGTTGATTCACCAAGATTAAATCCAAACCACTCTTTATCTTGGCACAGTCAGCCCTAGGATTCAAAAACCTTTGTGTTTTGTATAAGATATATATATATATACAAATTGTGTATATATATATATATATATATAAAAAAAAAAAAAAAAAAAAAAATATATATATATATATATATATATCATAGATCATGGGGAAGCGGCAGCAACAGCCGTGTGGCCCCCGCCAGTCGGCGGAGCCCCCTCTGTCCGCCGTAGCCCCCGGCCTCCCCCCTGTGGCCGGGTGGTTCTTCTGGCCGGCCGGCCCCCTCGGGTTGGCCACCGTCCCGGGCTTCTTCTTTCCGATCGGCGCCCCAACCCTAGCTTCTCCTGTCCGCCCCCCGCGCCGGTCGGTTTTCGTCTCTTCTGCCTGGCCGGGCGTCTTCCCGCCGTGCAGTTTCCTCTCCCCTCCCTTTCCTCTCCTCCCCTTCCCCTCTCGGCGTCGCCGCTCTAGGCACTCCCGGGCGAGGCATCGGGCATCCGGCCCTCCTCCTCCACCGGTAGCTCCTCCGGAGGCTCAGCGCCATCGGCCTACTCGCCGGACGTCGGCTCCTCCCGCCAACCCCCTTGGGATCCCTCCGGACCCGTCCTTCCTTGGTCCTCTGCCGGAGCAGTGCCTGGCTCCGACAGGCTTGCCCCTATCTTCCCCAGCGAACCACCCCTCGTCGCCCCCTTTGCCATGCCACCTCTCTCGGTGAGGCCCAACCCCGCTCACTCCCTGAGGTGCTTGCCTATCCCGGCCGTGCCCTCCTCGTAGCCCTCAGCCCCCTCCGGCTGTGGAGGATCCTCCTCCCCCTCTCCTGCCTCCGCGGCAGCTTTCCCGACTGCTCCCTCCTTGTGGC
>JANAVB010002393.1:6112672-6227672 GCA_029216955.1 Iris pallida | reverse complement strand
CAAGGGTCAACTATCCAAGTCAACTCTATAAGGTTAACTCAACTAACCATAGGCTAACTTGTCTTAGGTTACCTAAGATACCATAATACAAAGCTAAGGTATAACCAACTTCCTATATAAGGTATACCACATATAAATATACTGTACAATACAACCTTAACCTTATAATCAAGCTAAAACCATAGTCTAACTCAAATCAAGACTTAATTCCTAAGTATCCTACTTAACCCCATACATATCTTCATTTACATATGACTACTCATTTAACTTTAAGTCACAATTTACCCATGAATGGGTCAAACCATAATCAACTAGTCAACAGTCTAGGGTTTAGTCAAACCTAGATCATTAAGTCATTTAGAGTTCATCTAAATTCCTTCTAGGTCAATTAGGTCAAGGTTTGACCTATAGTTGACTTTGGTTAACTCTAAAAGTCAAACTGGTCAAACTAGTCCAAGTTAGGTCAAACAATGTTAAACTAGTTAGGGTTAGTCAAACTAGTCATTCTAGGTTAGTTTAAGTCAAAACTAGGTTTAAGCTAGTTCAAATTTGACCTAAGGTTGACCTTGGTCAACACTTAGTCAAATTGGGGTCAAACTAGCTAAGTCTTGGTTTACTAGTCAATTAGGGTTAGGCCTAATGGCTATAGGCTAGTATCATAGCCCATAGGTTAGTATTCCTAGGTCAAGGCTATAGGGTTCATAGGTTTACACCTATAATAGGGTCTATACATTATACCTATATATAGGGGTCAATATGTATATACCCATACCCAAATATATATAACTTATATTTATACACACAACTATATAACATATAGACATATATATGTATATGTATATATATATACCTATATGGGAATACCATATACAATACCCAAAAACCCCTACTCACATATTTATATATATATTGACCTAAGTAAACTAGTACATTATATACATATATCTCATATGTATATACGTATATATACATAAACTTATATATATATATACTCTATATATAGAGAGAGACAAAGGGAAGAGAGAGAGAGACTGAATGAGAGAGAGAGTGAGACAGTGAGAGTGAGAGGGTGAATCAGTAGGATGGACAGTAGGGGGGTTTGTTCCCAGGTTCTGAAACCAACCCATGCCCAAACACACACACACACACACATAACACATATACATACATATGTACATAACTACACACACACACCACCAATTCTTCCCTAATTCGATCCACACTCACAAACACATATATACTTCACATCTACACACTAAAATACACTAGTCCAATACATTAAACCTACACAAAATCGAATTGAAATTCGATTTTCAAAACTGGAATTTAATTCCCAAACTGAAACTGTGCACAGTGCACTGGATTTTAGGTAATTCGAAAAACACGCAACCCAACGAGCTAAGGCTCGCAACCTAGGGTTGGTAACTCAAGCCCCACACATACACTAGTGTCCTAGGCCACTGACACGACACCACGACACAGTTTCACGTGTCCAAACACAAGAAAACAATGCACGGGTATGCTCTGATACGCGCACACGAAAACAGTATCGTGCACGCGTTCTAGGACCTCGTAGACACACCACGAGACACGACACGTCTCGTGGTCGTGCATACGTGTAGCCCACACGTAGGGCTACACATTCCACACCCTGACACGTGTCCACGACACGCGTGGACCAGAACAAACACTGTATCAGTCGTGAAAACACGACTGATACATGCGTGTTACGACTGCATCGTGCACGCGGTTACACGCGTCGTACACGCGACACAGGACACGAAGCACCACGTGCTCGTGTCCACGTGTACGCCACGTATAGGGCTTCATGCCCGTGTCACTACGAGATGCTCTAGTGTCGTGTCCATGCGACACGACGCACTCAAAGTCGTGCCCGTGCGCGTGTGTACTGACAGCGCGTGTCCAGTGCGAGTGAGTTTTCTCACTCGACACGACACGACGCGACACGAGACTTTGGGGGCATGTTCGCAGACAATGCCCCCTCGTCTGTGTCAAATATTACGTGTCCTAGTGGCCTGTGTAGTGCACACGAAGTGTCGGGTAGCAGGACATGCACGGGGGGCTCGTACGGTCGGTTCGTGTCCAATTTGGACACGGACACAGCACAGAAATGTGCTCAGTCAAGTGGGTTCGTGTCCTACATGTCTAGGGCTACTAGGTGATGCAATTTGTTTCACAAAAACACAAGGTTTAGTCCTAAGTGGCATTTACACAAACACTGTTTTTAGGGCATGGATACGTGTCCGATACGGACACCAAATCGATCCTAGTTTTCACCAAACTTTACCCACAGTATTGTTATTCCTATATGAATGCATTTATGAAAGAAAAACAGGAATTTGACTAAGTTTGTGAGAAAATACCTATTGTGCAAAACTAAGGAAAAACAAGGAAAATGGGATTGTGCTTCCTTCAACTTGATGATGCCCAAGCTCCCAAATTCTGAATTTCTAGCTTTCCTTAGCTCCCTAGATGTTGTAGGGTTCCAATGCTAGAGACTAGAGTCAATTTGGATCAAAATAGCTCAAGTTATGGGTGTTTGGAGAAGATGGGATTTTCTAGGAATTAATTTCATGCAATTTATTCATGAATGAACACAAAGGATTATATAGAATGTTGTACCAGCTAGGGGGGTGCCCTATGGCCGGCCAAGCATGGGGGGGGGTGTCCTTGCCCTTCCTTCATGGCTAAGGCTTGGACTTTGGTGTAAGGGTTGGGATATTTTGAGTGTTTTATGGAAAATATCCAATAAAGGCAATCTAGATATTTATCCTACTTTAACCCTATGCAAATATCTATCCCCTTAGCATTCTAGGTTAGGGTTTAACCTATAGATTAGGGTAATTAGGTTAGGGATCATCAAGTCACAAATCAAAAGTCCATGAATAGTAAAATCTCACTAGTCCTTCTTAATTCTTAGAAAATTACCAAAATACCCCTTAGGCTAAAAATCACTAAAATGATATTCTAAGCCTATGGTCAAATTCTCATGGTCATGGCAACTTCTAGGTTAGAGAAAACTAGGGTTTACACTAAGTTATACTAACCAAAATCACAAAGTCATAAGTCATGACTTAGCATGACTTAGAAGATGGTTCTAATTACACTAATAATCACTATAAACCATATCATGCCCTGATCACCATTATTAAATAATAAAAATAATAATTTTTCAAAAATTGCCAAATTCTGAAAACAGGGTGTTACAAGTCTACCCACCTTAAAATAATTTCGTCCTCGAAATTTAGATGGTCGTACTCCTTCTAGGTCAAACCTCCAACAATCAAGGACGAAGCCACTACCTAGGCAACATACAAGGTCAGCAAGCAAAATATGGGTAGTAGACCTATACTGGGTCATGTCCAAAAATTGGCTGGCAGTTTTAGGTCATAAGGTGTCCTCAATTTAAATTGTAGCCAAAAGTAACTCCATAGGGTAAATCAGGATGGAGTCTCGGGTCAGAAAAATCGTACTAAGCAAATGAAGCACACAATGGTATGCCTGAGTGGGACACTAAGGTCATGGGTGTAGTATGTCTTGTCTAGGTCACGTATGTGAAATCAGTTTTGAGAAAACAACTAGTCTTATGCTCCAAATTTAAAAGTCACGGTAATGTGTCTACGGTGATCATAATTTAGAGTGGGAAAGGTCTACGGCCTAAGTAGAACCAAAAATCATGATGAAATAGTGGTACCAGGGGGACAGGTTAAATGGAACAGTCTGTGGTCTCATCTAGATGTACTAGTCATTCTAGATCAATACTATCCTATGGTATCAAAATGTTTAAGCAATCTAAGGTGTCCAAATTTGGGAAGGTAAGGAAACAACAATCATCAAGGCTATAGGGCCGTCTACCCTCCTATAAAAATTTTGTTCTCGAAATTTAGATAGTAGCAGGCCTTCTAGGTTAAAACCCCCAGCAATCATGGTCTCAGAATCTACCTTAATCATACAGTTGAAAAGTGTAACCTATGGGGTCATGGCATGCAATATCAGTCTGGGGTCTCTTCTAGTTATACCAACCATGCTACAGTACTAGGCAATCACAAGGTATCAAAACATACAAGCAAGGGATGCATCAAAATTCTCAAAAAGAAATACTAAGGTTAGGTCAACTCACCTCCAGCTTGGTCTGAGAACCAGAACTCCCTCCTGGAAGCAGGACCCTGGTTGGGGCAGGCATAGCAGGGCAGTGCTGCATCCAGTGTGCAGCTGAACCACAGATTAGGCACAATCCTAGTCTCTTTCTACAGTTGTTCCACTTGTGTCCAGACTTCTTGCAGTAGGCACAGATAGGCTCCGGCTCAGCTGGCCTCTGCTGGACAGGAGACTGGGCTGGGTATGATGATATAGGCTGGATAAATGGGTACTCCTCAGGCTCTGGGTAGGACTGGGTACTGCTCCTCGCCCTCTTGGAGCTAGGCTCTCCTCCTAGAAGCACAGAGTCCCGCAGACGTAGCAACCTCTGGATTTGCTCCCTCATGGCCTCCTCATGAACTCTCTGTGACTCCATCAACCTCTCTTGGAAAAATGCAAACACCTGGGCTACATCAAGTAGCAAACCCCCGGGTGGTACAGTATGGAGTACAGAGGGTAGGGAAGGGCTCTCGGTCTCAGGCAAATTCGCAGCTCTCTCCTGAATGACAGAAGATGAAGGAAGACTCTCTGGTGAGGCTACCACCATCTCCTCAATGGCAGAAGGTGCCACCACCCCCTGATCAGATAGAGGGATAACTATCTCCTGAACAGTAGGAGGTGGAGGCACGCTCTCAGTAGCTGCAGCTGCCCTCAGGCGACGGGCTCGGGTCATGGGTACCATACTAAAAAAAGAGAAAGGAAATAAAATATAAATCAATCATCAAGGCTGAAAACTAGAATATCAACAAGGAGAACTAGCTACAAGGATTACTATTCAAAGCCAGGCTATACTATCATTCCTAAGACAAGGGCCTAATCACAAGGTATCAAATCATCACACTACGAAAGAACTACATATGCATAAGCTCTATAAAGCTAAGAAGATCTCTACTCCTAAATTATTTAATGATGGAAACAATTTATAATAACTGGAATGAAGATAGAGACGATATATTTAAGAACCTTTCTAAGATACAATCTGATAATCATATGCGTCTGTCCAAAAATCATAATACTCAGAGTCCTCGCCACGCTAGTAAGCAAGGCTGCGATAAATGGTAGAGTACATAACAGGGGCATGTACCTCTATAATCATGTCGTCTGGAATTCTCGCTATGCCGACTAGTATAGCTGCGAGGAATTCCAAATCTCATAACCAAGATACGTACATCCGAAGTCAGGTCTCTATGTTTCCGCCACGCCAGCTAATGTAGCTGCGATAAACTCTAGGTTCCATAACCAAGTAGACGTTTTACCATCCCAGTATTCCCGTCGTCATATGTTATCAGAAAAATATCGTAACTCGGGCCATAAAAATTCATCTCGATAGGAAAATCAAATCAACAACGATCCAACAAAATCAAATTCGATAATCAAGGAGTGAGAGCAAGAAGCAAGGGAAATGATTCAAATTGAAGTTTAATAAGATTCTCAAGGGTCGTCCCAGGAATCTTTCAAGGAATCCTAACAGTGATTGAGTACCTTCAAAATATGTATCATAATCCTACTGCAGGCTGTAGTGATACTCTAGTTCGAAAACCACTACATAAACTCGACCTGCATGGGCCACCACTAAAAACGTGTCACGACCCGCACCCACTGTCAGGGTACGAGAACGTAACAACGCCCAGCCTATGCCGCAGTATCGGCGGTAGAACGCTGTCCTAGGTCAATCATCTAACAATATAAAAGTACCTGTATAGTATATACTCTCCGAATGGAGGTGATATAACAATATGCTGTCTCAATCACATCTAAGGTAGAAGAATGAAGAACAGATAGATAGATAGTAACTCAAGGAGAACCATAGCATAGATGAAAAAGGTCAAGTGTCTAGTACAACATAAAATCCAGAACTGTCAACTCATAATACAAAAGTCTAAGAGTCTATACATCTCCACATCTCAAAATACAACACAGAATGTGAGACAAAAAGATATAGAAAAGACTGCCTAGACTAAACTGGTCTAGACTACTGGAACATCCTCCTCAGCTGTAGATGGAACCTGCTGAGGGTCCACAACATAAGTATCATCTAGTCCTGCTCCATAATAGGTAGACACCAGGGCCTCATCCTCATCCTCTGTAATATTTTCAACAGGTCCAATCAGGACAGGAACGAGCACAATACATCTCACACAGTGCATATCATGTTAGGAAATACGATACAGGCAATAGAGTAAGATACATGAACTGCTGAAAGGAAATATACGCTGTAAAAGAGATAGCTGTAATGAAATATCTACTGTATATAGAGAACTGTAAGTGACTAGTAATGTAGAGCATAAGATAGGCATGTGAATGGCTGGACTTATACATGATTACACTACGGAGTTGTACATGATTACACTACTTTGGAATTATTCACATGTCCACTTCTACTCCCCCGTTTCCCCAATCAATACACAAGGATCTATACAGGTTACGTTATTGTACATGATATCACATGGGGCCCATGAAAGGGTGCACATGATTGTATACATGAGAGCTCAGTAAACATGAGAGTACATGATCACATGAGTGTACATGAATAATAGAAGCATATGAGTACATGATGATAGTGAAACACACATAACATGAAGTACCCGATGCTTCCGAGGGGGATAACATCTCATGTAAAGATCCATATAGTACCAATCCGTGTTACCAACGTGACAGCAACAAGTAATCTAGAGCGAGAAGTAAAGCCTGAACAAGTATAAAACGGTCAGAGAATGTACTCGCCTGATAACTGAATGTCTGAAGAGGATATACTGCCTGAGAAGAGGTGTCTGGCTCCTAATCAGAGCAATATAAGTCACAATGTATCCACAATGGTAAAAAATAAAGTATACAATGCATACTACATGATTCCTAAACCAAACTAGGTCAAGTCAACTTGGTCAACTCTAGACAATTCTAACAGTCAAACTAAGTCAACTTAAGTCAAATTTAGACTAATCAAGGTTCTAGTCAACTTTAGATTAGTCAACAAGGTAATTGGGTCAAGGGTCAACTATCCAAGTCAGCTCTATAAGGTTAACTCAACTAACCATAGGCTAACTTGTCTTAGGTTACCTAAGATACCATAATATAAAGCTAAGGTATAACCAACTTCCTATATAAGGTATACCACATATAAATATACTGTACAATACAACCTTAACCTTATAATCAAGCTAAAACCATAGTCTAACTCAAATCAAGACTTAATTCCTAAGTATCCTACTTAACCCCATACATATCTTCATTTACATATGACTACTCATTTAACTTTAAGTCACAATTTACCCATGAATGGGTCAAACCATAATCAACTAGTCAACAGTCTAGGGTTTAGTCAAACCTAGATCATTAAGTCATTTAGAGTTCATCTAAATTCCTTCTAGGTCAATTAGGTCAAGGTTTGACCTATAGTTGACTTTGGTCAACCCTAAAAGTCAAACTGGTCAAACTAGTCCAAGTTAGGTCAAACAATGTTAAACTAGTTAGGGTTAGTCAAACTAGTCATTCTAGGTTAGTTTAAGTCAAAACTAGGTTTAAGCTAGTTCAAATTTGACCTAAGGTTGACCTTGGTCAACACTTAGTCAAATTGGGGTCAAACTAGCTAAGTCTTGGTTTACTAGTCAATTAGGGTTAGGCCTAATGGCCATAGGCTAGTATCATAGCCCATAGGTTAGTATTCCTAGGTCAAGGCTATAGGGTTCATAGGTTTACACCTATAATAGGGTCTATACATTATACCTATATATAGGGGTCAATATGTATATACCCATACCCAAATATATATAACTTATATTTATACACACAACTATATAACATGTAGACATATATATGTATATGTATATATATATACCTATATGGGAATACCATATACAATACCCAAAAACCCCCACTCACATATTTATATATATATTGACCTAAGTAAACTAGTACATTATATACATATATCTCATATGTATATACGTATGTATACATAAACTTATATATATATATACTCTATATATATAGAGAGACAAAGGGAAGAGAGAGAGAGACTGAATGAGAGAGAGAGTGAGACAGTGAGAGTGAGAGGGTGAATCAGTAGGCTGGACAGTAGGGGGGTTTGTTCCCAGGTTCTGAAACCAACCCATGCCCAAACACACACACACACATAACACATATACATACATATGTACATAACTACACACACACACCACCAATTCTCCCCTAATTCGACCCACACTCACAAACACATATATACTTCACATCTACACACTAAAATACACTAGTCCAATACATTAAACCTACACAAAATCGAATTGAAATTTGATTTTCAAAACTGGAATTTAATTCCCAAACTGAGACTGTGCACAGTGCACTGGATTTTAGGTAATTCGAAAAACACGCAACCCAACGAGCTAAGGCTCGCAACCTAGGGTTGGTAACTCAAGCCCCACACATACACTAGTGTCCTAGGCCACTGACACGACACCATGACACAGTTTCACGTGTCCAAACACAAGAAAACAATGCACGGGTAAGCTCTGATACGCGCACACGAAAACAGTGTCGTGCACGCGTTCCAGGACCTCGTGGACACACCACGAGACACAACACGTCTCGTGGTCGTGCTTACGTGTAGCCCACACGTAGGGCTACACATTCCACACCCTGACACGTGTCCACAACACGCGTGGACACAGAACAAACACCGTATCAGTCGTGAAAACACGACTGATACATGCGTGTTACGACTGCGTCGTGCACGCGGTTACACGCGTCGTACACGCGACACAGGACACGAAGCACCACGTGCTCGTGTCCACGTGTACGCCACGTATAGGGCTTCATGCCCGTGTCACTACGAGATGCTATAGTGTCGTGTCTATGCGACACGACGCACTCAAAGTCGTGCCCGTGCGCGTGTGTGCTGACAGCACGTGTCCAGTGCGAGTGAGTTTTCTCACTCGACACGACACGACGCGACACGAGACTTTGGGGGCATGTTCGCAGACAATGCCCCCTCGTCTGTGTCAAATATTACGTGTCCTAGTGGCCTGTGTAGTGCACACGAAGTGTCGGGTAGTAGGACATGCACGGGGGGCTCGTGCGGTCGGTTCGTGTCCAATTTGGACACGGACACAGCACAGAAATGTGCTCAGTCAAGTGGGTTCGTGTCCTACATGTCTAAGGCTACTAGGTGATGCAATTTGTTTCACAAAAACACAAGGTTTAGTCCTAAGTGGCATTTACACAAACACTATTTTTAGGGCATGGATACGTGTCCGATACGGATACCAAATCGATCCTAGTTTTCACCAAACTTTACCCACAGTATTGTTATTCCTATATGAATGCATTTATGAAAGAAAAACAGGAATTTGACTAAGTTTGTGAGAAAATACCTATTGTGCAAAACCAAAGAAAAACAAGGAAAATGGGATTGTGCTTCCTTCAACTTGATGATGCCCAAGCTCCCAAATTCTGAATTTCTAGCTTCCCTTAGCTCCCTAGATGTTGTAGGGTTCCAATGCAAGAGACTAGAGTCAATTTGGATCAAAATAGCTCAAGTTATGGGTGTTTGGAGAAGATGGGATTTTCTAGGAATTAATTTCATGCAATTTATTCATGAATGAACACAAAGGATTATATAGAATGTTGTACCAGCTAGGGGGGTGCCCTATGGCCGGCCAAGCATGGGGGGGGTGTCCTTGCCCTTCCTTCATGGCTAAGGCTTGGACTTTGGTGTAAGGGTTGGGATATTTTGAGTGTTTTATGGAAAATATCCAATAAAGGCAATCTAGATATTTATCCTACTTTAACCCTATGCAAATATCTATCCCCTTAGCATTCTAGGTTAGGGTTTAACCTATAGATTAGGGTAATTAGGTTAGGGATCATCAAGTCACAAATCAAAAGTCCATGAATAGTAAAATCTCACTAATCCTTCTTAATTCTTAGAAAATTACCAAAATACCCCTTAGGCTAAAAATCACTAAAATGATAATCTAAGCCTATGGTCAAGTTCTCATGGTCATGGCAACTTCTAGGTTAGAGAAAACTAGGGTTTACACTAAGTTATACTAACCAAAATCACAAAGTCATAAGTCATGACTTAGCATGACTTAGAAGATGGTTCTAATTACACTAATAATCACTATAAACCATATCATGCCCTGATCACCATTATTAAATAATAAAAATAATAATTTTTCAAAAATCCCCAAATTCTGAAAACAGGGTGTTACACCAAGTGAAGGAATATAAAATCAGCAGATTGACACAGGAATACGAGTCATTCAAGATAAAACCCGGTGAGCCAATTACACAGATGTTCAATTGTTTCCTTGATATTATTAATCCTCTACAATCTCTTGGTAAGGATTACAACAATCACAAGAAGATCGGAAAGGTACAACGGGCTCTAACCAAGAATTGGAGCCCGAAGGCCACTAGGATCATAAAAGGAAACGACCTCATCAAGATGATATTAGAAACACTGATGGACAAGCTCATGACCCATGAGCTAGATCTACAAGACTTTAAAGAGGCAACCCCCAAAGAAAAATCAATCGCCTTCAAAGCTCAAGCCAGAAGAGTCTTATTCAATGATTCTGACGAAGAAGATTCCGATGGTGATGAACAGGACCTATTGGTAAAGAAATTCAAAAAATTCTTAAAGTTTGAGCAATCAAACCAAAAGAAAAAAGATATCCATGAGAGCAACGAAGAAGAAACTATCTACTTTGGATACAAAAAATTAGGGCACATAAAAAGGATTGTCCATTAATGAAAAAAAGTAATCCATACGACAGATCAAGATCGAGCAAAAAAGCTACAACTGGTCAGAAGTACGCAAATACTAGCATCTAGAATAAAAGTGAGGCCAGTGAATCAGAGGAAGAGGACAGACCCAGCAGCAATGCAAACGTCTGTCTAATGGCATGCGATAAGGTCTATGGGAACCCTCTATGTAATGATTTTACTTTCGATGAGTTAGAAAATGCCTTTAACGAATTACTTGAAGAGCATATAAATGTATTGGACAAGTATAAGCAATCTCGTAAAGAGATTAAGCACACAACTGAAGTAATTAGATTATATAATCTTCTAGAAGATATCAACGAGACATCTACTACCGACAATATGGAGGAAATAGCCAAAATTAGATGGGACTAACATAAGGCTATCCTTACTATAGAGCAAAAAGAAAGAGACTATATCAAAGTGCAAAAACTTTATGACATAGAGAAAAAGAGACCTTGTCACTGAGCAAAGACTCAAAGATATGACTGCTAAATTTGAGGAGTATTGTGCAATCTCTAAAAAGTTAGAGATCAAATTAGGCAAACGGGTCATCCTGTTATACGGCCTAAGGTTAGTTCTAATACCAAGCATATACCACAATGGACTAAACCATAGAAAGTACATAAGCAACACGTTCCTCACAAATATGCTTTAACATACAGGTTTCTAAGAAAGACACACAAGATGCACGTCAACACAGAAACCAAGAACACAATTTTAAAATCATATGCACCTACTGTGGTACATATAGGCACATATCATAGTATTGTAGAGCTAGAAAGCTAGTCGACACAAATATACTTGCTTGGATTCCCAAAACTAATCTTGCTGGACCCTTGAAGAAATGGATAACAAAGGTTACATCTACTCGCTTTGTAGGTGAACCTTTAACCCTGTTATGAAAAAAGCAAGTAGATACTTAATAGCGGATGTTCGCAGCACATGACAGGTGATGCATCATTATTCGCTACGCTATCGATGAAGAGAAAATGGTACGTTTCCTTTGACAATAATCTTCGAGGTAATATTATAGGAATAGGTACTGTTGGTATGTCTCCTTACCCAAAAATGAAAGACTTTTGTCTAGTCACATAATTGAAACATAACCTATTGAGCATAAGTCATTTCGCAAATAATGGTTATGGTATCAATTTTATGAACGACAAATGTTCTATAAATGAGATGTCTACTGGAATCCTATATCTGAAGGGATCAGGAAAGATAATATATATGTTTTGTTTCTAGAACATACTAACAATGCAGGTAAGTACCTAGTAGCCAATCAGGATGGAAGTTGGCTATGGCACATGAGGCTAGGACATGCAAACATGGACATTATCTCAAGGCTATGCACTAAAAAGCTGGTAAAAGGACTCCCAAAAATATCCTTTAAAAGAGAGATGGTAGGTTCAGACTCTAAAAAGAACAAAGCAACTAGGTAATCCTTTAAATCCATCAATGCTGTAAGAACTTCTAGACCCTTGTAGTTGATTCATATGAATTTATTTGGTCCTAGTAGAGTCGCTTGTCTTGGCGGTAAGCTCTACGCTTTTGTTATAGTTGTTGATTTCTCTCGTTTTACTTGGGTGTACTTTTTATCAAACAAAAGTGATACCATTTTTGAATTTTAAGTATTTTGTAAAAAGATATAAAACGAAAAAGGCTTCATGATTATTCGAATCCGAAGTGATCATGGTTGCGAATACGAAAAATACTGATTTCAAAAAGTTTTGTGATGATAATGGATATTACCATGAGTTTTCTTGTTCTAGAACTCCTCAACAAAATGGTGTTGTGCAGCGGAAGAATCGTACTCTAATCGATATCGCTAGAGTCATGCTCAATTCGCATAATCTTTCTAAATATTTTTGGGCAGAAGCTATAAATACAACCTGTCATGTTTTTAATAGGGTGTTAATTCGACCTATATCGAAGAAAACCCCTTATGAATTGTGCTCTGGAAAGATTCCAAACATTTCTTATTTCAAAGTTTTTGGTTGTCGTTGTTTTATCCTAAAAACCAAAGTACATGTGTAAGTTCGACTCGAAGGCAGACGGAGGAATATTCCTCGGGTATGCTCCTAAGAGTAAGTGATATTGAATTTTTAAAAAAAGATCTACGATTGTTGAAGAATCTATTAATATTACTTTTAATGAGACCAATAGTCAGAGATCTAGCGATAATGATAATGAAGATGTACAAAACAAATCCAAGGCACCTGAAAATACTGCTACCAACGAGAACTATCTAAAGAGTTTGCCTAAAAAGATGAAGTTCATGCCAGACCATCCCGAGACACTAGTTATAGGTAATATATCAAAGGGAGTAGGTACGCGTTCTTCTACTAGAGACGTAGCAGCAAACGTAGCTTTCATTTCTCAAGTAAAACCTAAGTCAGTAGTGTAGAAGTATAAAAATGCGCAGATATTGTTAAAAGTGCAGGTAGGTATTTCCACTACCTACCAAGCTTCACAAAATCGCAGGTGACCAAACACGTCGACAAAAAAGACAAAGTCATAGAACAGAAAAGATCACAAAGAGTTCTTTTTATTAAAATCATGGATACAAGGATATATCACAAAATCTACATGATTACATGAAAAGAACTAAAAACTCCTAAAGATCTACAATGGGGTTAATCTTCACAGTGTGATCGTCGTAGACAAATACATAAAATGCATGTGGATAGCATATGTGAATACAGTTGCCATCAAAGTCTGCTCCCACAGAGCCCCAGAAGCACAGCCCCTTCAGACGCGCAGCTTCGCCAGAGCAAACCACTTCATAGCCAGACACGGAGGAACTCCAATATGGCAACTAAAGTAGTTATTGGCCCGAACGAGAACTCAGTCCACATCGCGATGATTGTCACTTTTCAAAAGTGCATAAACTTCTGCGGCTCTTCGAGCATAACGAAGGCCCACCGCCGCTGATGAGCGGGGCAGAGCATAACAGAGGGCTCATCGGGTGGGAAACCAATCCTAACCCCGTAGTTTGGACCTTGAAGACCTCCAAGACGTTGTCCTGTTCAAACTTATTATGGTAGACATTCGTGTACTTCTTAAGACCAGTTAGGTGTTCTTCTACAAACACATCGCCTCTTTGAATGAAGGGATGCACAACCATCAGCCGACTTGTGCAAGGCCAATGGCCATTCGAAGCTAACTCTGGATCAAACATAACGTTTAGAGAAGAAGATGATGCTTCAGAAAACTCTCCTTTATATAGGGTAAGTGTGGTCCAACCAACATGACACGTGGCCGTCGGTCAAAGATGCCCAGATTAATGGGATGAACCTGGAACTCAACACAACGAACCACAGTTAATACGTTCATTCCACTGAGTCCTAGGCTACTAACTTCTCGAATTCTTGCAAGTAACGACAACAATTAAAGAGGAGGATGACCGACTCAGCCATCAAGGAGAACAGTGATTAAATAATCTTAAAAAGACTTCGACGGGAACTAGCTCCTTCGACTCAAAAGCGTAACCAGGTAACTACGCCCCCTCTTCAATCCAGAAGTACAGATGGCTCATTTCTTCACATAGAGCCCTCACTTCAGTCTAAAAAGTGCAAAAAGATTCAAACCCAAAAAATTCTGTGCCCTCTCTTCGACTCAGAAGTGAAGATAGCCTATTTCTCTACACGACGCCCTCACCTCAAAAGCGCAGAGCCTCCGCTTCAACCCAGAAGCTCGGCCCATTAAACGGCCCCCTTCATCTGATACTTTGGTGACACAATTGCCTGAAGCAAAGCCTACTCGTCGCCCCAAAAGCACAGAAGCTCCAAAACACAGCCTACTCGTCACCCAAAAGCGCAGAGGTTCCGTTGTCTTCGAAACACAGTCTACTCGTCTCCAAGAAGCGCAAAGGCTCCGTCGTCTTCGAAACACAACTTATTCGTCGCCCAAAAGCACAGAGGCTCTGTCGTCTTTAGAAGAACGATCTACTAGTCGCCTAGAAGCGCAATAGCACTGAAGCTTCGCTAGAAGCACAGACAGCATGGTTCTACCTAATTGGTTTGTTTAAACTGCCGCTCTTAAAAATAAGACAGATGTTGATTCAATTGATAAGAGAAATATCTTATCAGTTGGTTTAAAATTACGAATCTGGACAATGTTTGTTCTTATAGATGAAGGCCATATCCAATCGGTTTGTTTAAACCAATGGCCTCCTAAGATAAAACAAAATCTGATTCTGTAATGGAATCCAAGATCTACTCGGCTTCACCTGAACAGAGGACTTTGTGCAATAGACACGCACAACATGTGTTTTTCTTTGGTTATGTTGATAACCACCTGAGATTTTGATAAATCTCAACGTCCACCACATGTCAGCTCAGCAGTAGCCCTCACCGTGCAATGACAGTAGATTCTTTTATATCTCAAATCCTAAAAGCACATTGCATATGTGTCCCCTTCCCTATAAATAAAAGGAATTTTCCTTCGACAAAGAGGCTTCGAAATCTTTAACTTCGGCATCCTCTTGATTGGTAATCCTAGAGTTTCAATCACCAGCACCAGAAAGCCAAAGTAAGTTCAACTCATCGTCAGATCGTCAACGGAGTAAAGGAGTCTTGCAGTGCTCGATCTCCACCGCCACACTTTTCCAGAAATTTTACAATTAGATCTTCTATTTAGGAATCAATTGCACTCTTTTTACGTTTAAAGTACAAAAAGTTCGTATAACTTTTGTCATGGCAAATAAGATGGCGACTCTGCTGGAGACTTCCTTCTCCTCCAACGAGAAGGTAGTGGTGCAATCTGACAACAACTTGCTGGGATCTTCCTAGAAGACATTGGTCGTATATTTTGACCAAAAAGCTTTTGAAGATCTCCTTTATAAGGAGAAGTCGAGTCCTTCGGAGCGGTTCGTAAAACTGAAGAAGACTCGATGTATTTGGGTGCCAAAGGTGGCTACGACGAGCAGTACGACGGAAGGGATTGTGCTCCAGGACCCCCTGACCGACGAAGCCCCGAAGAATATTTCGTCTACTGACGCTATGCCGCCTCGCTCGATTCCCACTCTGGGAAAGCGCAGCAAAGAGTGCGGCTCTCATGTGGCGGGCCTAATAAAGGCATATCATCGAAGGAAGCACGCAGTAGCTCAACCTCTTACGGAGGGAGCGGTGCCGACGAGAAGATCTGTCTTTAACAGAATTGCCTACCCATCCGGTAAGACCACATTGGACTATGAACGTTATGCACCTCCTGGAGGTAACATAAAGAGATCCAAGGTAGCACGTGCCCTACGTGGCCAAAGTGCTATGCCAACCACTTTATTAGATTCTAAATACTATGCACCCTCTAGGGGTAGTAGGAAGAAATCAAATATAGCACGCACCTTATGCAACCAACGTGCTATGCTAATAGTCGACCAAAGGCCCGCGTTGACAGTCACACGCGCAGCCAGCGGAAAGCTATACAAAACTGGTCCGAGAGCCTCAATGCCTCGATCGGTAGAACCTCGCTGTCGCTTGAGCACTCATGTGCACAACTCGAGCCAGGGGGTACACTGTACTAAGAAAGACTCACGCGAATAGTGTTCTTATAAGCATGGAAGGAGTCTACCTCATCAGCAACTTTCTGATCAAAACCTGAGCGTATTTTACGTATAGGAACTCAGAGGAGGAAAGCTATCTCCGTATCCTCACTCCTGTGTGCAGCTTTCCTGCACGTATAATAGGAGTACAGGAATGAAGACTCCAACGCTTTCCTACAAGCGTAAAGAAGAAGAGGAGCCTGCAGTACAAGGAATGCCTAAACCAAGGCATACTTACACCCAGATCACCATCAACTATTTCTGTCACCCGGCAGCCACATCGCCACCGAGGAGACAGTCCGTCTTTTAAAGACTGCGACCAATAGAGGCTGTACATCAGGGACTCGATCGAGGGTCGACGAGCGAGGAAGAAGAGGAACTCCGTATTGCTCCATGCAACGCGGTACAGGGTTTTCCATCTCCCAGGCGGCCTGGGAGTAGCAAGACGAAAGTGCACAACACAGCTGTGTTCCAACATACGCGTGCCAAGTCTGGCTCCTTGCCGCAAGAAGATGCCACGTTAGATGCTGGTGGTGGCCAGTCCTCCACCATCAATGACAATTTCGTATTGCAATCTAACGAAGGATTGTATGACACAGATGCCTCCGCGGGCGCAGCTTGCCAACAAACTGGGGGTAGCAACTATAATAAATCTGAGGATGATTGCAACCTTCCCATCTATCATAAAGACCATGGGACTCAGACATCCGAGCCAAAGAGCGAGAGATCCACTATCCCTTCAACTCATCCACACATGATGTCCGTGTTCATGGCCGACGGTGATAACGCGAAAAGCAGTGAAAGCTCTAGTCAGCTAAAACGTATAGAAGCTCTCGAGATAAGCCTAAATATGTTGAAAACTACTATACAGACTTTAGCTTCTATCGTCTTGGAGATCAAGGAGTGGTTGACTCCCCTTGCCTCCACTCCTCCTCCTGATCCAGCAGCTAACGGTAGATCCAATACGCTTTCCCTCGTAAACCAAGCAGCATCGTCATCATCTACTCTATTGACAACAGGACTTGCAATATCAACTGAGATATAGCAGGCCCTCCAGAAGTTATACGCTCGTTATGATGCCAAATAAAAGCGAGCAACACTCCAAAAGATGGAGATTCGGCAACCATATCCTACCGAATGGGATAATATGGTCTATTCTCCCAAATATAATCTGCAGACTCTCACGCCCTTCGATGGGAAGGAGTCTTCCCGATGATACTTGAGCTACTTCGCCTCAGTAATAGGGCATCTGTCGAAGGATGACGCTCTCTTCACCAACCTATTCATAGGTGCCCTGTAGGGGGTAGCCTACGAATGGCTCTGCAGTCTTCCGAACAATTGTATTACATCATTTGAAGACTTGAGGACTCCATTCCTCAATCGATTCCATGAAGGAGGAATGGACATGACAATGTCGACTCTCATGGACATCGTCCAAAAGGAGAAAGAGCCTGTATGCGTATACATTGAACGCTTTCGCCAGGCAGCTCTGAGGTTACCTCTTGGTATACTTGAGCCCATGCTTATGGACTCGTACCGCAAGAACATACTTCCTGCAATCAAGTTATGGCACAGTGCTCCTTGTACAGAATGGATGCCTTTTATTACAGAAGCGAATGTGGCATAAAGAAAGGCCCAAGACGCGTAGCTCCTGGGACTAAACTTTCCTTCTCTTGAAGACAATGGGAGGTGCTCGTCCAACAACAACCCCAAAGACAAAAAAAGGAAGCAAGCCATGATCGTCAATATTTCCAAAGGTTCGGCATCAGCAAACCCGAAGCCTTCGGAAGCACAGAGGCCGAAGGATACCTACTCCTTCAAAGATAAAGATACGCTAGAACTCTTTGATATGTTAACGAAGAGCGGCAAGCTTTCACTCCCACCGCCGAAGTGCCCCAATGAAGTGGGAAAAGTGGACAACCTAAAGTACTGCCAATATCATCAGTACATCCACCATTCGATACGTAATTGCTACGTGTTGAAAAGACAGATCCAGTGTCTCATCCATGCCAAAGTTATCTCACTTGACTATGAGGAGAAGACTTTTACTGCCAATATGGCTACTCTCTAATTCGAAAGTTTTTCAACCACGAAGGTGCAAGATGGCGAAGTCCCCATTCCAAGGGCGGCGATGGAATAGTTAATCTTCCACCAACTCGTAAAAATGCTCAGGGGTCATCCCATTTACAACGCCATGAGGCAAAGTTATGTGGATCCATCCTGATCTTACCCCAGACATGATGACACCTACATCATGCACGGTCAAGGAAAAAAAGGTCAGGTCGTGTCACATGATCTCCACGACAACTGATGCCACCCTGGTTACCACTCGCTCAGCTCACCAGTGAGAAGAGAACCAAGCTCAAGAGGAAGAGTCACCTCTGCCTGTTACGGCCAACGCCCCCAATACATCGAAAGCGGGCCCGTCTCAAGCACCTGTTACAAATAAACAGAAGCTGAAGGAGGTTCGCTTTGACAAAGCTATGAGAAAAGACTCGGCAGTAGGGCCAATCAAGCCTTATGATTTTGACATATTGGCGCAGCTGGCCAACACTCCGGCTGGACTATCACTCTTCGAGCTTCTCCGTCTCTCCAAAGAGACTCGAGACGCCCTCAGTGAAGCTTTATAGAACGCAGACTCCTTCCTTACTCAGGTGCAACCGTCCAAGAAGAACTATATTGAATGTCCATATTGTCATAGTATGGTCGAGGTGATCCCAATATCACCTTCACTCAGCAGGACATGCTACTGAAAAATAATCGGCACAACCAACCCCTATACTATACAGGGTACGTTGGTGCCATTAAGGTCGATCGCATCCACATTGACCACGGCTCTTCGTTCAGCATCATCCTTCAAAGTTTACTCCAAGCTTTGGCGATCCAAATGGATCAGCTAACTGCGTCGAACACTACAATCAACACTTTCAATGCTGGGAAAAGTGAACCCCTGGGCAAGATCTGTCTGAAATTACCAAATATGTGATCTCCAAACTGACGTTACTTGCTACGTCATTGACGCCGATATAAACTACAACATGCTATTGGGACGACTACGGATTCATGAATACATGATCGTGCCCTCCACTCTCCATCAGTGCATGAAGTATGTGGCCAACGACGGAACTATCAAGACCGAGTCCGTTGACATCGATCCCTTTCGAGGGCTCGAAGCATACTGTACAGATGCAGATCTGTACAAATTAGTCCCATGGGACGACGACGCCATTGATGCCGACGAGGCAGAAAGTGCAGCTGTTGCTGAAGAACCATTGAGAGTTCGATTGAGAAGGAAATCTCCACAGACATTAGCCCCTTTCGTTATCAAGCTTCGAGACAAAGCTCCGACTAGATCATCCTCGAGCATATCAGAGGGTAGCCAGGAGCCTATGCAAATAAGGCTTCCTCGGAAGGCTCCATAGCCAACTCTGAGGTCACACGAACCTCCGACTGCAGCCCCCTTGGTAGTCAAGCTAAAGGGAAAATCGCTACTAAAATAACCCCTTTTAGCGACGGCAGAATACGTCGCTAAAAAAGAAAAATCCGTCGCTAATTTCTATTAGCGACGTATTTAGCGACGAAAATTGGATGTCGCGTATAGGCTTGTCGCAGATTACAATTTTGTCGCAGTTCGTCGCTATTTGTGACGTCACGTTTGGTGTCGCTAGACGTTGCAACAGTAGCGACAGATAGCGACGTAAGAATACGTCGCCACTATGGCGACGTAGGGCGACCACTTAGCGACGCCGTCAACTTTCTATATGATGACATGACATGGCAGCCACATCAACATTTTAGCGACGCCTAGCGATAACTTTAGCGACGTCAGCTCTCAGGTTGGCGACGTATAGCGACGTGTACTTTCCGTCGCAGAATATCGCAGATTTTATAAAAATAAATTAAAAAAATATAATTGGTATTTTTGTCATGCTGTGTGTCTGTGTTTACAGTGTGTGTGAAGTGCAGTATTCAAACCATCGACAGTTTCGCTTACTGTTCTATGTTTTATCTTGGATAGAAAGAGCAACAGTTCATGGTACACTTCTCAGAGCTTCCTTTTCACATCCTTTACCTTCTCGGGATCCTTTACGACGTCCCGAGAAAGTAAAGGATGTAAAAATGAAGCTCTCAGAAGTACACCCTGAACTGTTGTACTTTCTATCCAAGATAAAACATACAACAGTAATCAAAACCGTCGATGGTTCCGAACACTGCTTTTTCACATTCACTGTAAACACAGACACACATCATCATAAAAATACATATTATATTTTTTTAAATTTGGGCAGCACGTCCTTTGTATATCAGATCATCGCTTATAATCCAGCGTAGGTATATTTGTCATCCCCGTCACAGATATCATCACAATTAACAGTCTCCCATCATAACAGTCTATAACTAATAGATGAATAACAGTCTCCCATCATAACAGTCTACAACTAAATATCATACATGTACTCAATGAAAATACCAATAAATTAAATATCACAAACATACATGTCCAACAAACATACATGTCCAACAGAGTCAAATAATAATAAAAATCAGTGTACAGAACGGTTAATGGACCCATAGGGCCAATAAATACAAAGATGATAAAATAAATCTACTGGATCATTGAGGACCCCTGTCGTGCATCTGGGATAACATGTACTCATACTGCTCCTGTGTGAGCTGTACCGTAGGGGCAGTAGGAGGCAGTGCAATGTCTGGAGTCGGCACCGTCGATGGACCGGGAGGACGTATCTGCTCCAGCTCTCGCAGTCGCTCACCATATGCAGCTAGGGTACACACCAACCTCTAAGTACTCTCCTGAAGCAAAGCCGATACCTGAGTGAGTGAGACAGACATGGTCCTCTGCGAATGGTCCAGCTCAACCTGTCTACACTCTGTGCACTGCGTAGACTCGGTGAGCGTGTGCAAGCTGGCAGCTGTAGCCTGCTGCAGACTCATCAGCTCCTGTATACTGCGCTCGACCGCCCAAATCGTCCGATGATCATCGGAGGGTCGGATCGTCGCTCTATGGTAAGGTGATCAGAAATCTGCTGCTGCAACTCGCGACGCAGCTCGTCGATCTGACAACGAATATTCTGAGCTCGTGACGACGCCTGCGAAGTCGGAGACTGCGCACTGACAGAAGGGGTCCGGGATGACTCCGAAGCCAAATACGTGTCGTAGGATCCTGTACTGTAGTACGTACCCTTCTGAAGACCACCAACGGCGGTCATCCAGAGGTCGTCCGGCGATGGAGTTGTAGGCGGCTGGAAGGAAGTACCAGCCCCTCCCTCTGCTGGCGCACTAGCAGCAGCAGCCGCCTCCTCCTGTAGCCGAACAAACTCGGCCTAGAGCATGTTTGCTAACGTGTAAGTGTTTGCTAAAGTCTATATTGATATCTATTTTCCTGTTTTCTAAATTATAGTAAATTAATATAAAGAATAGAACGTACATATGCCTGCATCGCCCTCTCGTCAATGAACTCCCCATTCCTCCGATGGGTGACCAGGAAGACGGTCACCATGTTCGGGTCCTCACCCTTTTTTACCTGTTAAAATATATTATCTATTATTAGTATTAAACATTCTATCGAACTATATATAAATTAATGTCCGCCATAGGAAACGTACCAGACGACAAAAATGCTCCATCATCGGAATGGAGCCACCACACCACTTACCGGCGCTCGACCGCGCCACCTTGGCCTTGTCAGACCGCTCCTGGTACCTGGGCTCGCTGAATCTAGCCTTCATCGCAGTCCACTGCTCTGGCGTGATCCAACCATGGATCGGCTGTCCGGAGCGATCACGAGACTTCTGGTCGTGGATCGCATCACGGATGAGCTTGCCTGCGACGGCAGAAAATTGGCCCTCGATCTTCGCCGCCCGATGTAGTAGATAGAAATAGGTCCTCTACAAGAAGTAAAATAGAAAAGTTGTATAATATACACAAATAATTATTAAAATTTTAAAAATAAACAAATTTTTTACCTTAAAGTGGGCGAACCAAAAGGCCTTCCTATCTGCGGGAGCATCTGAGTAGTTAATCCAAGGCCCACCATAGTTCTGCCTCAGAAATACCCCCAGCTGTCTCTGTACTGCAGAAGGCCGATATCTATACAATAATAATTTTTATGAATATATATGTACATAGTTAATCCATTTGAGAAATATATATTAATTAATTATCTTACTTCGTAGGCCCGTCCGTCCAAATCTCCATATGCATCTCACCCAGGAGAGCGCATGGAGGGTCACTCTCACCTCCTGCCTGGGCAGGATCAGTCTGATCGCCGTCCTCCATATGCTCGGCATCGTCTCCTTCCATGGAGCCGTCGGAAGGAGAAATGCTGGACGGCGGATCAGGGACGCTGGACGCGAGATCAGGAATGCTGGACGATGAGGGAGGAGTCGCCAACCTGCTGGAACTGCCCTGTTCTGGTAATGGACCAGGAACAGAACGGTACAATGGCGTACTCGGAGATGAGGATGAGGGTATAGAATCTCCATCCCCAGCCCGAGCCTGACGGGACTGTCTAATATAAAATCCTCCGCGTCGTCCAGATGGTCTAGTCATACCTGATAATAACATATGACAATAAAATAAAAAAAAACATGTTTATATGATAGATATCACAGATTTTTAAAAAATATCATAGTCACAGATAAAAGTGTCACTAAAGTGTCACTAAAGTGTCACAGATTTATATGATAGAAGTGTCACTAAAGTGTCAAATATGATGATAAAATAAACGTACATATTTAATCCTCTTCTGAAAATTCATCTAGTTCGTTTAGCTCATCTTCTTCTTCTTCTTCTTCTTCTTCTTCTTCTTCTTCTTCTTATTCTTCTTCTTCCTCCTCTACATCTTCACTTTCATCTGCATCTTCCTCTTCAGATAATTCTACTTCTTCTACATAATTAGATGTGTATTGAGGAACTTTCGTCGTGTCCACTTCTATAATATTTGTTACAAGAGGTAGTTCATCCTCTTGATAAGCTATATCGTCAACCTCAAAGGTATTTCTAGCTTTGGTCTTGCATACTGCCCACCAGTCCGACCTTGTTATTTCCCGTTTAGGATAACTTGTGAAGTACACGAGCTGAGCCTGACTTGATAGGACAAATGGTTCATAGGCTTGATATCGACGCTGACAGTTTATATCAACAAGACTGTGCTTGTCTACTTTCCAACCTTGTCCTTCAATCGGATCGAACCAATCACACCTGAATAACACAATCTTAGCAGGCTCTATTCCATAACTATATGTCAGCTCCACGATCTTCCGTAGCACGCTATAGAAATCGTTGCCCGCATCAATATCTTTGTAGTTCGAAGATCTGATACACAAACAGCTGTTTTTGGTGGAGTCAAGATCCACAAAGTTGTCTCTGATCGGGCAAGTTGTTGACTTGAACCTAAACCCATTAACACAGTAGCTTGGCCATATTTTTGCAGCATAAATTGGTCCCTTGGCTAGCGTTCTAATAGACTCATTCTCAAGTCTTGCGTATGGACGATCGACCTAAATACCACAAAAGAAGCAATTAAGCTCATTCTCAATCAAGTGCATATACAGAAAGGTAATTACAGAGTTCTCAAGTATTACATATGTATTCAACCATGATGGAAAATAATGCCTCATTTCTTGTTGTAGTTCTTCTTCTGTTATGTGTGGCCTACCTGACCTCACATCATCATTAAATATGCTGAAAATAATATCGTTCAATTAATGTAATAGTATAATAATCAACACTATTAAAATAATGTAGATGTATTAATTACTTACCCCTCCAGTTTCTCTACTTTCTCCTCGTCGCAGTTGAGTAATACATACACCTGAGCAGCCCTTAGCTCATCATCGTTCAGATATCTCTTCTTCATTTTACCCGATGGCTTTCCTGGAGCATTGAATACCTTCAGTATTGTATCATTACTTTCATGATCTCCGTCGCCATTTCTGGAAGCTCTCGTTCTATTAGTTGCAACATGAGGCTTGAAATACATCGAACAAAAGTTTGTAATCTCCTCGAGAACATAGGCTTCATAAATAGAACCCTCGACTAGTGCCTTATTTTTTACCTTTCTTTTTAGGTGATTCAAATGTCGCTCGAATGGGTACATCCATCGATATTCGACGGGTCCACCAACACGTGCCTCATAGGATAGATGAAACGGCAAATGCTCCATAGAGTCGAAGAATCTAGGAGGAAACACCCTCTCTAGCTTGCATAGTATTACCGCAATGTCCTTTTCTTGCTTTTCTAGACGATCAACGAGCAACTTTTTAGAACAAAGATCCCTGAAGAATATGCTAAGCTCCGTCAATGGATCCCAAACTGCCTGCGGTAAGAATTCTCGAAATACAATCGGAATTAACCACTCCATGAATACGTGACAGTCGTGGCTCTTCATACCCGTCAATTTGTTTTCCTTCGGATCGACACATCTTCTCAGATTTGACACATATCCGTCTTGAAATTTTAGGCCCTGGATCCACCGACAAAGTCTTACTTTATCCTCCTTGTCCAGCGAGAAAATTGACTTCGGCAGGAACTGTTTTCCATTCTGCTCTATCAAATGCAACGCAGGGCGTTTGCATATTTCCTCTAAGTCCAACCTGGCCTTGGGATTCTCTTTCATTTTTTCCTTTACGTCCATTACAGTATTAATTATGTTATCAAACACATTCTTTTCAATATGCATGACATCAAGATTATATCTGATCAGATTGGTACTCCAGTATGGCAGATCCCAGAATATGCTCCTCTTTGTCCAGTTATGATCTCTACCAAATCCATCACACTTGTACCCAGTTATAGGATCTTCGATAGCACTTGGAAAATCTCTAACCTTCTTCCATATCGTGGCTCCGCACCACCTTGGCGGTGGATTACCCTTCTCTACAACGCCGGCATGGAATGCATTCCTGTTCCTTCTGAACGGATGATCTTTTGGCAGAAATTGCCGATGACAATCAAAGAAGCACGGTTTTCCTCTGTATTTCAAGCGAAAAGCCTTACTACGGTCCATGCAATACAGACATGAGAGACGGCCATGAGTGCTCCATCCAGATAACATTCCATAGGCCGAAAAGTCGTTGATGGTCCACATAAGGGTTGCCTTCATCTGAAAATTCTGCTTCCTGGAAATATCGTACGTGTTAGCGCCTACTTCCCATAACTGATTCAACTCATCTATCAAAGGCTGTAAGTACACATCAATGTTCCTCTTGGGATTGTTCGGATCTGGCATTATAACGGTTAGAAATATATACTGAGTCTTCATGCACATCCAAGACGGTAGGTTATACGGAGTGATAATCACAGGCCAGCACGAATACTGGGATCCCGAAAGACCAAAAGGAGTAAAACCGTCAGAAGATAGCCCCAACCTGATATTACGCGGATCTGAAGCAAAATCAGGATACACTCGATCAAAGTGCTTCCACGCTTCTCCATCGGATGGGTGATCCAATACTCCTTCAATCTGTTCTCGCATGTGCCAACTCATATTTTCGGCCGTCTCTTTCACCATAAATAATCTTTACAACCGCGGCGTTAAAGGCAAGTAGTGCATTGAATCGGTCGATCTTCTTGCACCGGTAGACCTTCCTGTACTAGTTGTCTTATAGCGATCAGCACCACAAAATCTATACACATCTGCGTCCTTGTCGTCTTTGTAGTACAGCATGCACGCATTACGACAAGAATCGATTTTCTCGTATCCCATCCAGAGCGATCTCACCATCCTCTTAGACCGATAGAAGTCTTTAGGTAACTTAGCACCCGTCGACAAGATCTCTATAATCAACTCCAACACTCGGTTGTAGCATTCTTACGACATGTTAAAATCTGACTTAATGATCAATAGTCTTGTAACCACCTCCAACGGTGAATGATCCTCACAACCAGGATACAATGGAGTCCTTGCATTCTCCAGCATCTCCATGAACTTTGCAGCATCGACATTCGGTGCCTCCTCAGCTGCATCATGAACAAAATTAGGCCCCGCAGCGTCGAAAACCATGTTCACGCACCCGTCGTCGTATGTATGATTATCTGAAATAAAATTAGGTCCCGCATGCATATACGGCTCAACATAAGGCTCCGGCTCTGATGCTAAAGACACAAGTTCTCCGTGTGCGGTCCACTGATAGTAATTAGGCGTGAAACCCCTCGAGTACAAATGATATGTCACTTCCACTTCTGGATAATATTTCATGTTATAACATTTCACACACGGACACTTAATTTTGGTGCCGTCCAAGTACTGAGGGAACGCCTTAGCAAACTGCAGGAACTGCTCTACTCCCGCTATGTATTCATCCCGCACACCACACATATCATCAGGACGACGATTGTACATCCATGAACGATTCCGCAAGTAGTAATTCATATCCATTTGGAAATAATTCTGCAAAGATGGACACACATGTTCAGCACAGTAACTAGTCAAACTGGGTGAAGTTGAGTTGACTAATTTAATATCTTGGACAAACTAGTCAAACTGGGTGAAGTTGACTAAGTCTAGGCAATTATCCTTCACTAGACATAGACATGGAATAAACATCAATATTTGCAGTGTTCGAACTTTCTAGTGTATATTATAGTAGAGAGACATTGTAACTGTGTGTAGGGGTGCAACTCGGGCGGGTTGGGTCGGGCTTGAGCTCAACCCGAGCCCAACCAGATGAATCATAAGCCTAATCCGAGCCCAAGCCCGGCCCGACCTCGGGTTCAACATATGAAGCCCAAGACCAAGCCCGGAGGATCGGGTTAAACTCGGGTTAGGTCGGGTCCATCGGGTAATATTGACCAACTGTTGACTTTCAGTCAACTGGTCAACTCTGGTTTGGTTTCGGGTCAATTCTAGTCACTTTTAGGCTAAGTTTGACTTTCGGTTGACTTTCGTTGACTTTTGGTCAAAACGGTCAACCTAGGTCAAAACTAGTCTAGGAGCACTATTTCTGACCATTACCAACCAAGGAAACCACATTCTAACCATATCTTAATATCTTAAACTCATACCTTAGCTTCTAGGCAATTACCTTAACTTACCCTATTATCTTACCAAGGTAAACTCACTATCAAATCCCTACCTTAGTTTCTAGGCACTTCTACCTCAACATGGTATCCTAATACCATGCCCTCGTATCCCGATACCATGCCATGGTATCTTGATACTCTAATTTCATATCTAGAAGTATCTTAGAACTTTACCCTTTCATAGGGTAAATCCTAATTACCTTACTAGTATACCATACCTCAACATGGTCACTAACACTCTAACTAACTCTCCCACCTAAACATTCAAGGGTTAATGGGTTAATTTGAGATGGAAAGGATGGATGGATGAATGAATTTGGGTGAATGGATATATAGATATGTATGTTTGAATAGATGAATAAAAAAATGGTATAAATGAATGATGGAATGAATGTTTGGATGAATGTATAAATTAATGGATGGACTATGGCTGAATTAGATGCATAAATGAATGACTGAATGAATGGAGGAATGTGGGTAGAAGAATGAATGGAAGGATTAATGAGTGGTGGCTGAATTGAGTATGGATAGAAGAATGTATGGATTAATGAATGTAGAAGAGGGGCTGAATGGATAGATGGAATAGGGGGCTGAATGGTGAGTGGTCGAAATGGATCACCGAATGGCTGCTTCCCCCCCCACTCCCTCACACAGCTGCAAAGCAGCAGTTCCCAACTGCTACTGTTGCAGTTCCTTATACTGCTACTGCTGCAGTTGCATATGCAGTCCCCTGTGGGGACTGTTGCTGGCCGAGAGGTCAGCATGCCAAATGGCTCCTGCTGCTGCCATTTCAGCAGCTCCCCCCATCCTCCACTGCTCCCGCACTCTCTCTAACACTCTCTATATCCCTCTCTCTATCACTCTCTATATTTCTCTCTAAACCACAACAACACCTACACATATATATTTAGATTAAGATACATAGATATAGACACACACACACACACACCAATAAATATATACATTGACACACAATACATATATATATATATATATATAGAGAGAGAGAGAGAGAGAGACACACATACATATATATATATATATATATAATATATATATATATATATATATATATATATATATATATATATATATATATATATAAATATATATATATATATATATATATATATATATATATATATATATATATATATATTTTAATATATATATATATATATATATATATATATATAGAGAGAGAGAGAGAGAGAGAGAGAGAGACATATACACAACTTAAATACATAACAATGAAAATATATATACGATACAATATGATTCATTATGATACCATGAAGAACATGTCTCCAACATCCAATGATCTAACACACTTTAACATCTAACTTAAAATTCACACACACACACACACACACACACACACACACACACACACACACACACGTACAAGGACTGTGCACAGTACAGTCCCCTGTGCACAAACCTCTCCCCATAGAATGACACCGTGAACTCATCGTGTTAGGGGATGAGGGGGTTACGGGAGGGGCTCGACGAACTCATCGTGTCTAGATTTAGGGTTGGGGCTCGAACTCATCGTGTCCCTGTCTATGTGTCTGTGTTTAGTGCTAGGGTTAGGGATAGGAATTACCTGGGGGAGGGGCTCGACGAACGGCGGCTCTCGACGGCGGAGGAGGGGGCGTTGGGTGGAGGTGGGGGCGTTGGGTGGAGGAGGGGGCGTTTGCTCTCGGCTCTCGGCTCTCGACGATTTGGGGGAGGAGAGATCGAGAATGGAGGAAATAAAATTTCTGAATCGGTATGTAAAAACATTAGCGACGGCTTAGAAATACGTCGCTGATCGTCGCTATTAAGCGACATAGTCTTAACTACGTCGCTAATTGTCGCTAGATTCCACATATTTGCTACGTGTAACAAAAGTTGTCGCACGTCGTCGCTGATTACCGATGTACGGCGATGTATTTTCTACTACGTCGCTAATGCCAATATTTAGTGACGTTACAATAGGACGTCGCTATATGACGTCGCTAAATTGACTTATTTTGGTAGTGAATGTCCTCTACCATCTCTCGCAATATCCCTGGTGCTCACGGATGAAGAGTTGGGCGACTACATATACGCCTATACCAAAGCGCGTTCTTTAGATGATGTAATCCTTCGAAATAAAGTTTTGCATCTCATTAATAGGAAGTTGTCTTTGAAGTACTCTTGTGCGCATTGGAATACTAGGTATTTCTTAGACAACGCTCTATATATGCTGCAAACATAAGTGACAACCGCCAGCCTCGCAAGCCGAGTTGTCCCTTCTCAAGATGCCTACTTTGTAGTTTCAGCAAGGAAGAAGGAGGAGGAACCCATGATCTTCGAAAGATTGGAGCATCCTCAACTACTGGCAATGGCAGAACCAGAATTCGATAACGGCAAAATGCAACCCGTTACACTACTTAAGCCAAAACTCTCATCCAAAAAATAGGTTACGACCTGAACAGTGACAGAGGACTGAACTATGGCAAAGGACGACGCCTTCCCTTACGACTTCATGCTCCAAAGGGAAAGTCCCAAAACTATTGTTAGGGCACTCGTCGGGGGTTGGGTTATGTTATACCTATAACAACTTCGGAGAGCTCAGAGCCGGAGACCACGATGCATTCATACTCCTCCGATTCCTCAAAATGGGACTCTAATACTAGTATCGGCCAGGCCTTCAAGAAGATATTGTCCGTTAATATGGTCTCTATAGATCCCCAATCGAGGATGAAGACCAAATACTCAAATACTTCAACGATGAACCTTGGGCTCAATGTCTGGGATCACAATAGGGTTGGCGCTTCGAACAACGCAAACCTTCCACTGAAGACGAAGTCGTCCAAGTCGAGCCAGAAGATGAGGCTTCCACGAAACCTATCTTCATTAGCAAAAGCTTGACAGGGGAAGACAAAGAATCTTTGATACAACTTATCCGAGAATACATCGATGTCTTTGCATGGAGCTACGAAGATATGTCGGGTTTAGACCCACAAGTCGTCATGTACCGTCTCAATATCCTACCCAATGCTAAGCCTGTCAAACAGCAACAACAACATTTTTGTCCCAATATCATGGATGCTATCGAAGAAGTCGATAAACTCTTAGAGAGTGGCTTCATTCACGAAGAACATCACCCAGATTGTGTGGCCAATATTGTCCCAATCACTAAGAAGAACAGGAAAATTTGGGTCTGCATAGACTTCATGGATCTCAACTTGGCCTGCCCAAAAGACGAGTTTCCTCTTCCGATCACCGACGCGATTATCGACAACAATTGTGGCTTCGAACATATGTCCTTTTTAGATGGCTTCTCAGGCTACAACCAAATCAAGATGTTTCCTGAAGACGAGAAGCATACTTCATTTTTTACTCCAAAAGGGATTACTGTTACATAGTTATGCCCTTCGGGTTGAAGAATACGGGAGCAACATACCAGCGGGCAATGAGCACCATATTCCGTAAGCAATTCTGAAAGACAGTAGAATGTTATGTTGATGATATTGCCGTCAAAAGCAAAAAGAAATCCAATCACTTGGACGACTTGAGAAGTGTTCGACTTAATGCGATCACATCAACTGAAGATGAACCCAACCAAGTCATTTTTTGAAGTCTCCAGTGGCAAATTCTTGGGCTTTATCGTCACAGCTAAGGATATTTGTATTAACCTGAGAAGACTAAGGCGATCTTGGATATGGCTCTTCCGAAGAATCTCTGCGAGCTCCGAGGCATACAAGGGCGCTTAGCATATATCAGAAGATTCATAGCAAATCTCTCTGGTAGATGTCAACCTTTTACCAAACTGATGAAGAAAGGGATTTCTTTCGTCTAGATAGAATATTGCCAGTGCACGTTCGACGACATCAAACAATGCCTCACTAGTCTTCAAGTACTAGTAGCACCAGTCGTGGGGAGACCCTTCCTGCTATACGTCCAAGCTATGGACCATTCTCTCGATACTTTGCTAGCCCAGAAGAGCAATGAAGGCTACAAACAGGCAATCCACTACCTTTGCTGAACCATGATTGGGGCCGAGCATCGGTATAATCCTGTCGAGAAGGAGTGTCTTGCCCTACTCTTCGCCATCCAGGAGACGCGTTATTATGTAACCGGATAGACGATCCATGTCATCTCCCGAGTCAACCCCCTCAGGGTCCTCATGACCAAGCCAGGGGCCTTAAACTCACGGTTAGCCACATGGGCGATACTTTTGACTCTTTATGACATGGTGTTCATCCCACAAAAAGGCAGTCAAAGGCCAAGCGTTGGCCGACTTCTTAGCAGCACACCCCGTGCCAGAGACATCAAAGCTTTATGACTACATCCCTGATGAAGTCCTAGAGTCCAATGCCATCTCAGATAACTCTGTTTGCCGTCTGTTCTTTGACGGTGCTTCAAGAACAGGGCCCAAAGGCGAGAACATCATAGGGGTCGGAGTGGTCCTTATCAGTCCCGACGACTTGGTCATCAATCAGAAATATTCTCTCGTGGAGTCATACACCAATAACATCATCGAGTATAATGCTCTCATCATCGGACTCCAGCTCGCTAAACAGTTTGGGGGTTGACTGTATCGAAGCTTATGGCGACTCGAAATTGATTATCAACCATGTTCGGGGACAATAGGAAGTCCGGCATGAAGATCTGGTTCCATACCACCAAGCTACAATCGAAATCATCTCTACTTTCGTAGGATTCTTTATAGAACATGTACCTCGATTACAAAATTTGGAGGCCGACGCACTCGCTGGCCTCGCCGCTTCTCTGGCAGTTCCTGTGGGAACCCAATATACCATCACGATAACGGACCGGGAGCTAGTTTTGCCCGAAGAACAATCTACATACGTGTCTGAGTTACTTAGTACAAATAGACACTAATGTGGACGTTCGAGATTGGCGGTTTTCATTCATAGACTACGAAGTCTACGGGATCCTACCCGAAGACCCGAAGGAAGCTACTTCTGTCAAGAGACGCTTTCTCCGATTTTTCTATGACACAGCTACCAAGATGCTGTATCGTCATTCATACAACGGGCTTCTCCTGGGATGTTTAACCAAGACAGAAGCACAAAAAGTAATCAGAGAGGCGTACGATGGCACCTGCGGAGCCCATCAGCCTGGTTTAAGTTGTAAGACGGATTGCATCGTATATGCTACTACTGGCCCACTATGATGGCAGACGTCGCTGATTACACAAAAAAGTGCCAGGTATGTTAGTTCCATGATGACTTCATCCACCGACCTTCGGAGTTCCTGTACCCTACGATGGCCGCCTGGCCGTTTGAAGCATGGGGAATAGATATCATTAGGCCAATCAGTACACCATCCTCCAGAGGACACCGGTTTATACTTTCCATCACCGACTACTTTTCTAAGTGGACAAAAGCAGTACGTCTGGTCGAGGTAAAAACTATAAACGTGATCAGCTTTGTCAAGCATCACGTCATATATCGCTTCGGTGTTCCTCAAAGGATCATCCACGACAATGGTCCTTAGTTTGTGAGCCATGCTTTCCATCGATTTTGTGATAAAAATTGAATATAGAATGTGGCATCAACGGCTTACAATCCTATAGCAAATGGACTAGCTGAAGCGTTCAACAAGACTATCGTCAAACTACTTAAGAAAGTCATTTTTTCTAATAAGCGAGATTGGAATGAGAAGCTCGACGAATGTCTGTAGGCTTACTGTACGACCGTTCGTACACCCACGGGCAATATTTCGTTCCTTCTTGTTTATGGAAGCGAGGCAGTTATTCCCCTGGAGATCCAAATTCTATCCTTATGGGTAGCTATCACCAACCAGCTGACTGACGAAGACAATCAACTTCGGCGGCTACAAGAATTAGAAGCGTTGGATAAAAAACATATGCTAGCTCAACAACGAATCGAGCTTTACTATGCTCGAATTTTTGGGGCATTCAACAAAAAAGTTCGGGAAAGAACATTCCAAGTGGGTGACCTTGTCTTGTCAGTTCGAAGACCGATGATAATGACTCACAAGACGACTGGGAAGTTCTAGCCCAAGTGGGAGGGGCCATTCGTCATAGAGACGGTCTACTCCAATGGTGCCTACCGACTGGCCAAAACTAACGACGACTTGCGAATAATGCTAATCAACGGCAAGTTCCTGAAGAAATACTATGTCTGAGTTTCAAACCAGCATAGGCTCCCACATCCCCTGCGGGTATTCATGGATTCCGTTAAAGGAATTCACCATTTCTATACTTCACCCCAGTAGAAAAATAATTTACGTCCATATCACCTCTGAGTTGTCTTCCTACACCCTAGCGAAGTTTCCGTCTACTATGCCCATATCACCTCTGAGTAGTTGTCTCTTCTATGATGACCTCGTGTTGTCATAACTCCCTAGAAAATATTTTACGTCCATAATACCTCTGAATTATCATTCTATACCATAGCGAAGATGGGCCTACCATGTCTATATTAACTCGTAGTAGATGTCTCTTCCATAACAACCCACCATAATTGTCATATTCATCTATAGAATCTTTTACATGCATACTACCTTTGAGTTGTTCTATACACCCGTAGAGTCTATCCTTGCCACGTCCATATTTTTGCTGAGTAAGGAAAATTCTACCTACAAAGGATTCTGTCTTTACCATGTCCATATAACCTCTAAGTAAACACCCTATTCCCAACAGAGTTATCTCCATCCCCTTACGACATGCTAACTCTGGAGGAATCCTCGTTCTTATGAGAGAGAAAGTTCACAAGTAAAAAGATAAGCAGAAGAACAAAGCCAATGTTTTCATTTATAAAGTAAAAATGTTTGATTACAAAAATTTGGCTCTCACAAACCGAGAGACAAGAAGAGAGAAAGAAGATCAAAGCTGAGAAGATCGGTGTTGAAATTCTTCCAGCCGACTCTTTAGAAGGCCAACCTGGAGGCCAACCAATGCTTGGGCTCGACGCTCGGCCTCCTGACGGCGAGCGACTTCATCTTCAACAGAAGAGAGGCCTTGGCATGCAAGGGCCAGCTCGACCTAACAAATTCAAATGCTTTTCTTCTTCCGAGCCAGGGTCTCAGAACGTTGGCGAAGGATCTCCTTCTGGTCCTCAGACTTAACCAGGTCACTCTCAACAAGGTGTAACTGCTGGATCTGCTCCCGGAGGGCCTTGCACTGATCCTCCACAGCTGCACGGTGACAAACCCGAGCCTCTTCGGCATCGATTACTGCTTTAATCTCGGCTAAACCTCGCCAAGCCGATCAGTTAGTGCCCGGTATTTTTGCTCATACTGAGATGCCTCGAAGACCATCTTCTCTAACCCAGCAACGGCTAGTGTCAGAAGACCACGCTCCAGATTCTGGAGCTCCAAGGCAGTGGCTTCCAATTTAGCCAACAGATCTTCTATAGCATCGGCCTTAGCCTCACACTCCGGATAGTCGTACAAGGCCACCAACTGGGCCTCCATTATATTTCAGACCCGTTTGAAAGATTAGTTGCTTCATAAAGTAACATCTTGCCATGCGCCAATGCATGAAAAATTGTGCTCAGCATGAGATTGGTATAGTATACGTTATCAACCAAACTCATGGTGGTTACCGGAGATGTCGCGACAAAAGGCCCCGTGAGCACGACAACAGCCAGCACACGCCTAGGTACCACAGCCGAAACAGATGGCACAACAACCATCACAGAAGTCATGGGCGGTACAGAGACAGTAAAATCTGATATTGTCTGACATGCAGCTAGCTCTTCAATAGGCTTGTCTGATGCTTTTAATGATCTATCAGAATATCAGAGAAAAATGATAGATATATACAAAGGTGCTAAGAAAGAGCTAAAATTTGTACAATCTGAGTTTTTAAAGCAATCTAGAATGCTAGAAGATATTAGATATTCTTCTAGTAACACAAATGAGATTACCTCTTTGAAGTTAAGCTTACATGAAGCTCTTGAAAAGCTTGAGAAAGCCAATCAGGAAAATGTATAACTTATCGATCTCTATGAAATGGAGAAAAAGAAGTATAACATTGCTGCTCAGAGAGTAGATACACTCACGGCCAAGTACAATAAAGCCTGTGATATCTCTAAAAAGTTAGAGATCAAACTGGGTAAACAGGTTGTTAAACCAATAGCTCAGGTAAACACAAATCATAAGGCTAAACACAAGCACAACACAACAAACACTGCTAAAACTGTTAATAGCCATGCTTATATGTGTACCTTTCTACACAAGAAGAAAACACACACATCTTTAAAAATTCACATACATAATCTTCGAACTACACCTAGCATTAACACTTCTGCTACATGTCACTATTGTGGTATAAAAGGACATGTATCACTATAGTATAAAATTAGAAAGCTATTTGACCTAAGTATGTATGTATGGATTCCAAAAACTAATATATCAGGACCCTCAAGAAAGTCGGTACCAAAGGTTACATCTCCAACTTATGTTGTAGGTGGACCTTCCTCCTCCCACTAAAAGCAAGTGGATACTCGATAGTGGTTGCTCTAGACACATGACAGGTGATAACAAATTGTTTGCAACTCTATCGATGAAAAAAGAAGGCTATGTCTCCTTTAGGAGTAACCTTAGAGGTCATATCATTGGAATTGGCGACATAGGTACTTCTCCCTCACCAATCATTAAAGATGTATGTTTAGTAATAGAATTAAAACATAACCTATTAAGCATTAGTCAATTGACTGATCATGGTTAGGGAATTAATTTTGTTAAGAATACATATTTTGTTTATGATAAATCTTCTGGAATAATCTTCTTTGAGGGAATAAGAGAGGACAACATATATGTACTATATTTTTCAGAGAAGACTGACAGTACAAGGAAGTGTTTGTTCACAACTCAAGACGAAAGCTAGATGTGCCATATGCGTCTTGGACAGGCGAACATGGACACTATTGCAAGATTGTCCACCAAGAAACTAGTAAGAGGCTTACCCGAAATAACTTTCAAGAAAGACATGGTCTATGCCGAATGTGAAAAGAACAAGGCATCTAGATCATCTTTCAAATCAATAAATGCTGTAAGTACCTCTAGACCCTTGCAATTATCTCATATAGACTTATTTGGACCAAGTAGAGTCGCCAGCCTTGGCGGTAAGCTATATGCTTACGTGATAGTCGATGACTATTCACGGTATACTTGGGTTTACTTTCTTGCAAATAAGAATGATGCCTTTTTTGAATTTGTATCATTTTGTAAAAATGTGCAAAATAAGAAAGGATTCGTCATTGTCGTATACGGAGTGATCATGGAGAAGAATTTGATAACCATGAGTTTATATCATTCTATGATTCTAATGGATTATCTCATGAATTCTCTTGCCCCATAACTCCTAAACAGAATGACGTTGTGGAGAGGAAGAATAGAACTATGTGCGATATGGCCAAAGTTATGCTTAACCAATATAACCTTCCAATGTATTTTTAGGCAGAATCTGTCTATACAACATGCTATATTTTAAATAGAGTTCTGATTAGACCCATTTCTAAAAAGACTCCCTATGAATTATGGTTTAATAGAACTCCTAACATCAACTATTTCAAGGTCTTTGGTTGCAGATGTTTTATTTTAAATACAAAAGAAAACCTGATGAGGGTATATTTTTGGGTTATGTGGCAAAAAACAAAGGCTACAGAGTACTCAATAAAAAGTCACTTATTGTTGAAGAGTCAATAAACATCAAATTCGATGAGCTGAACAATCAATGCAATGACGATAGTGACGATAAAGAAGAGAAAACTCCCTCCAACATAACACTAGAAGATACACCATCTACATCCTATCTGGAAAGTCTTCCGAAATGAATGCGGTTTATGCCAGACCATCCAGCAGGACTGGTAATAGGTGATGTATCAATAGGCATAAGTACTCGCTCAAGCACAAGAGATTTAGTAATAACTAATGTTTCATTTATTTCCAAAATTAAACCTAAAAATGTTTTAGAAGCTTTCAATGATGACTTTTGGATTTATGCAATGCAAGAGGAACTTAACAAATTTGAGAGGAATTAAGTTTGGAAACTCGTTCCCAGACCTATTGATCACCCGATAATTGGTACCAAGTGGGTGTTCTGAAATAAACTAAATGAGAATGGTTCAGTCACACGCAATAAAGCACGTCTAGTAGCTCAAGGCTATAATCAAGAAGAAGGCATTGACTATGATGAGACATATGCTCCAGTTGCTAGACTATAATCCATTCGTATGCTTTGTGCTTTGCAAGTTTTCATGGTTTCAAACTCTTTCAAATGGTTGTCAAAAGTGCTTTCCTAAATGGTTTCATAAAAGAAGAAATTTTTGTAAAACAACCTCTCGGTTTTGAAGATTTTAAAAATTCTGATCATGTATTCAAGCTTCGAAAGGCTCTCTATGGTCTCAAATAAGCACCTCATACATGGTATGAGCGCCTTAGTTCCTTCTTAATTGAACACGATTTTTCAAAAGGGAAGGTTTATTCAACTCTATTTATAAAATCTTTGGATAAAAATATTTTGTTAGTGCAAATATACGTAGATGACATAATTTTTGGATCAACTAATGAGATGCTATGTAACAAGTTTGTTAAGTGTATACAGAGTTAATTTGAAATGAGCATGATGGAAGAACTTACATTCTTTCTTGAGCTACAAATCAAGTAGATTTCACAAGGGATATTTATAAATCAAGCAAAATATACAAAAAATTTGCTAAAAAATTTGACATGGACAATGTCAAACCAATTGGCACACCTGTGGTAACATCTACAAAGCTTGATATAGATGAAAGTGGTACACCTACTAACGTACGTAAGTACAGAGGTATGATTGGTAGTTTACTGTATTTAACTGCTAGCCGTCCTGATATTATGTTTTCTGTATGCTTATGTGCACGATATCAGGCTTGTTAAAGAATCACTTGTGAGCGCCGTTAATCGTATCCTACGATACCTTAAATAAACTTTGACGACTGGTCTTTGGTATCCTAAAAGCGATTCATTTGCTCTGATAGGTTACTCAGACGCGGATTTTGCTGGATGCAAAGTCGATCGTAAAAGTACTAGTGGCACTTGTCTTTTTCTAGGAAAGTCTTCAGTCTCCTAGTTTTCTAAGAAAAAAAATTCTATTGTACTATCAACAACCGAGGCTGAATATATCGCTGCAGGACGTTGTTGTGCTCATATTTTGTGGATGAAGCAAACCTTAGAAGACTATCAGTTGTCTTTTCAACACATCCCTATATACTGTGATAACACTATCTCCATTAATCTCACGAAGAATCTTATATGTCACTCTCACACTAAACACATAGAAATTAGATATCACTTTCTTAGAGATCATGTATTACAAGGTGACATTAACATAGAATTTGTTGACACTGAACATTAACTAGCTGACATCTTCACCAAGCCTTTGGCAGAAGATCGTTTTAACTTTATACGAAAACAATTAGGAATTATTGACATTGAAGTAATATAATTAAATACTATTAGTTAAAACTCATGAATTCGCAGAATTTATTTTGGTTATAAGCCGAAAGGGCCCTTCTGTCACACAGGTGTAAATAGCCTGAAGCGACACGGTATACTAGCCTTCGGACTACCGCTAGCTGGGATCCGACCCCTATAGCTAACCCGAAGTATTCGAAGCAATTTATGTGTTATTAATTAATCAATATTAGTTATTTAGTTCAACACATTTATTTCTAATTAATTTTGCATTCATGCTAAAAACTATCACAACCTTTCCAACCTTTGTTCTGATTCCCAAGTGACCGAACTCGGACCAAACTCGGTCTGGATGAATTTGAACAGAAGCTCGACAACCGAGCCTCTTCTTTATTTAAAACCCTCTACATCATCTTCAACATCATCACAGCCATCATATTCCTACCAAAAATGCTTACCCTAACTTCTTGGTTCTCCCTCCTCCAAGCCTCTCAAGTCTTCAAACTTTGGATTAAAAGCTCTCTCAAAGTTCTCTTCAACTGTCTACCTTCAATTTCGGTATAAATCCTCTATCTCCACTCCTTTCAATTTTTTATGGCTCCTAAAATTCATATTTCTTCGAAAAGAAAAGGAAGGTTGATGAAGGCTCGTCCTCTACTCCTCATGAGGTGGCCTCTTTTTCTCTTTATACTCCTTCCAAATCTGATGGAGATTTCTTTGATGAATTTATATTTGTGTCTCAAGATGCATCAAATGATTGGTTCAATGATTTTCATAGAAAACTTTGTCCGGGTGATCCTCTTAATTTCATATTATTTTTGGATCATGTGAGCATTTTTGAATATCATCAACGACTAGATTTAGTTCAATCTAGTTTTCCTATATATGGCAATGTTATTCAGATGTTTTACTGCAATTTATCGGTCACAAATGGGAAGATGAAATCAAAGGTTGGTGGAATCGCTATTGAGTTTGATAGTGATGACTTAGCTATCGTACTTAACATTTCTAATACTGGAAAAGCCCTGGTGGATATCACTTCTGTCCAGTTCTCCGAAGGGACAATATTTGACTCCTTTCTTGACTCATTATGTGCAACAAACCATCGACCGAAAGACACCCTTTACCTTGGGCATCTGAACAACTACTTCTATGATCTTCATAGAGTGGTATTCTCCACCATCATTCCAAAGAATATTGCCACTGATGAGATTTCATACTTAGAGCTTTCAGCTATTTATCATCTACATTTTCATGTACCTTTTAGTCTACCTAAGACTATTATCTCCGCTATGGAATGGTGTCCCAAGAAATTGCGACGTCTTCTGTATATGATGTATCTTCCGTATATCTTTCAGTTCTTCTTTGAGGTCAGTCTTGAGGATTGTGCTGAGGATGGTGCTTCTACTTATCTTTATGAGCATCATCGTTCTGCACCTGCTCCTACTGTTCTGGCTCCTCTTCTAGTTGACCCATTAGCTGTTGATACTCATCCTCCTACTTATCCTCCCGGTGGTGTTACTCTTGAGTCACTTCAGACTCTTATGTTGGATCAGTTTTGATCCATGGACTTTCTTACCACCCTTCTGTAGAGCCTAAAAGTCAAGTTACGCCATGTTTGTACTACTCAGCAATCAAGTTGCACCCAAAAAAAATCAAGTTGTGCCACTGTTATGAAGCCCAGAAATTAAGTTGTGCCACTGCACAAGTTGTGCCAAATATCATATTGTGCCTAATCGCATTGCGCCTAAACCTACGTGGCGCTTGACAGTAATTGTCATCATTAAATGACAGCACTGACAACTGACAACACGTCAAACGAAGAAATCTCTTCAAATTTCGTGAAGCGTGGCACTCGAAACGATTTGTTGTCATTAATGACACCTGTTCAGCGTGCTCTGTAAGTTGCGCCAAGGCACAACCTAATCAAACCCTCCTCACAAACTCACACGTAACCCAAATGTTAGGCACAGTTTGATGTAAGGCACAATCTAGTCAAAATGGTCCACAAAATACAACAGGATGACGTGGCCTTCATGCCACTAACTTCGCAGAACGTGCGTACCATACTGCCACGATCAAACACATCACCATCAAATGATGCCACGTGCCTATGCACTGAGTTGTGCCTAGGCACAACCTGATCAAGCACAGTTTGACTCTTTGACTGAAGCTCGCGTAACCTGACAAAGTTGAAGCAACTAACATTCTAAAATAAGATGACGTGGCACACATGCCACTAATCTCTCAAAATATGTCCACTACTCTGTACACGACCATGCGCATCTCAATCATATGATGCCATGCATCTAAATACAGTTAGTACACGTTCGAGTAATTGAAAGGAAGTTGGCGCAACCTGAGGTTGGCGTAACCCGAAGCTGCGCAGTTCGACCTTGCGAACATCAGAATAACTGCTAAAACAGTTATTTCAAGAACTCTATAAATAGAGTTTCCAATCATTATTAAAGGACCAGAGATCAAGAGTTCTTGCAAAAGTGTTGTTGCATTCTTCAGAGGCCGTAGTCTTCAAGTTCATATAGTCCAAGGGATAAAGCGATCGTCTTCTGATCAGATTCCTAAAGTTATACTTTCCCAGAATTCATTATAATTTGTACGATTATTTTCAAGTTTGGAATAAACTTTTTATTTTTTCAAACAAAATGGCGACTCTACTGGGGACGACTTTCTCCTCCCATGAGAAGGTGACAACTCAATGTGATACCGCGTCAATCGGCAAGACGCAGAAGACCCTGGTTGTTCAAGTCAACCAGACAGCCTACGAGGATATGATCAATGCCAAGAGCACTCAGCGTACTGTAGCTATTGCCAAGAACATAATGCACTCTGTGTGGACTCCTAAGCCTTCCACAGTTGCTGTTGCTCAGGCGCAACCTGAGCGCTCGGTGGCCAAGGTGCAATATGCCTCTGTTGCCAAGGCACAATCTGCTTCTGTTGCTCAGGTACAACCTATTCACTCTGCTGCCAAGGCACAATCTGCCTCTATTACCAAGGTGCAATCTGCTTCTATTACCCAAGCGCAACCCATTCAGTCTGCTACCAAGACGTAATCTGCCTCTGTTGCCAAGGCACAATCTGCTTCTGTTGTCTAGGTGCAACCCATTCACTCTGCTGTCAATGCGCAATCTGCTTCTGTGGCTAAGGTGCAATCTGCTTCTGTGGCCCAGGAATAACCCACTCACTTTGCTGCCAAGGCGCAAACATTCTCTGTTGCCCTGGCACAACCCAAGGAAAATAGCCTTTTGGCTATTCCCTCTTCTTCTCCAGTTCTGAACTTGGAGAAGCAATGTTCTAGTGCTAGTGCTAGTGCTAGACAGAACAAAGGGTAGGGCCCTTTGGCACTTCCTCAACTTGTGTAACCTGTGCCTACTGTAGTTCAACAACAAAACAGAGGGAAATATTTTTTAGCTAACCCTTCACAAAATAAAGGAAAGCACCCTTTGGTCTTTTTTCAATCTTCTCTGATCTATGACTCGGAGAAAAATATCTCAGACTGTATATTTACACCAGTCAAAATAGAAACTCCCTTGAACAGAGATTCCTATATTCGCAATAAAGGTCTTCAAATCTCTGCCAGGGTAAAGAATGCCGATCAAAGAGGTATCCTGCCTACCCCTATGGTAACTACTTAAGATCTTCCAACCTTGCGTATCTCAAGATCCAAGCAAGAAAAATTGCTGGTATCTCAAATAGATGCACCGGGAGCAGAATTATCTGATTTGTGTGCCTATCTCAACAGGCGCCAATCAATATCAACCTCGGTAAAATGTAAGCATCCTATGCCAGAGGCCAACTTGTGCCAGAAACACATTTTTGAAGTGGAAGACCCAATCATTTATGCCAATGAGTTAAGTACTTCTCTGTACACCCACGAAACTAAACATCTCAAGAACCGAAATTATGTTCCTAACATCATTAAGGAATACGTTCCACCGACTTCTTCTCGTCCCGTGGTGGAAACTGATCTTCGAAAACTTCTTACACAAAAATGGGAGATCACGAAGACATCTCACTCACCTCTAATTCACCCATCAGAATGCCACTGCAGTCATGAAGTGGTTATCAAGTGTTGTTGTCAATCAGCTAAACGATCTGTCTTTGATCGTCTGAACTATGCTTCAACTCTTGAACCCTTGATGGTAGATGAAGGTGAGCCGTTATATGCTTCTATCAATATGACTTCCCGGGACATTGGGGTAGAAAATCTTCAAAGCGTGGCACGTCTTGCAATCCTAGTCAGCAGTGCTTGGGTCAACTTCGTGAAGCCAGTGAAGGGGTCTTTCAACATACCAGATCAAAAAATTAGGATTTGGACCAAGATGTCTTTAATCAGGAAGATCTCTCTATTACTCATCTAGGAGAGGATTCTTTATCTGACTTTCACGCAGATAGTGAAAGCTCTGAACAAACTATCTCGTCAATAGTAGCAAGAGAGGTGACAGCATATGTCGTTATAGAAGACCAAGACGCTTCTACTTCAGCCAGTCAAGAACAACGAGGTGCTGCACTGGAAGACAAACTGAAGACCATGGCTGAAATGGTTGCAAGTATGCACACCATAATCGTGGCTCAACATGCAAAGCCACCGGTTATGAATCTTGCTACAAATTGTGAGCTCATAGCATCTTCTGTGCCTGTCAATGTTGGTCTGGGGGTACCGTCTCCTCCGGTTGCTTCTGTACCGATTCAAGTCACTCCCAGTCAGTCTGGTGCTGAGGGTGGTAATTATTATGCTGTTCTTCCTTCTAACACCTTGAATCAACCCATAAATTCACAGTTATGAAGGGATACTAATAAGGCTATAAAACTTTTATATACCCAGTTCGAGGCCTATAAGCAGAAGGATGGTCTACAAATACTTAGGATAAAATAACCTTAGCCTGTGGAATGGAATGAGGTTCAATTTCCACCTAAATACACGCTTCGTACCATTATGCTGTTCGATGGCAACACTTCTCCAAGTCAGTATATCAATCACTTTGAAGTGATGACTGATCAATTGCAGCCAAATGATGCTCTTCTCACCAGGGTGTTCGTCGGTTGTTTAGCCAGTACAGCATATGACTAGTACCTTAGTTTGCCTGATGGCTGCATAACCTCCTTTGTTGGTTTTAAGCAAATGTTCTTAGAAAGATTTTATGAAGGGGTCAACGACATGACTATGTCTGCCCTTATTAAAATTAAATAAAGACACAAGAGACCACTGAGAATTTTATTGAAAGATTCTGTCGTAAGGCACTCAAAATTCCCTTAGGAACTCCATCTGCTGTAACAATAGACACCTGCAAATCAAACTTATTGCCTATTATCAGCATGTGGACAACAATAATCGACAGAACAATCGCAAGGGCAAGAAAACGTTGGCCATCAATCTCAAGGGCAAGGAATCATTGGCTATCAATGCTGCTTAGCCTACACCCACTCCATCAGAGCACCTCGCCAAAAGAAGAGTACTCTTTCAATGAAGATGATATCATGAGCATCATCGATTGCTTGATCAAAAGCAATAAGCTTCAGCTGCCGGAGGTGAAACGGCCAGAGGAATTTGGTACGACTGACCACCCTAAATATTGTATTTATCACAGGTTTATAGGGCATCCAACTCGAGCATACTACGTACTCAAGGGAAAAATCATAGAGATGGTCAACTCTGGTGCAGTTACTCTCCAACAGGACGAGAAAACTGTGACGACCAATGTCATCTCTGTGCAATTTGGTGACTTCCCACCGCAACTAGTACAAGATGGTGTCGTCCCCATTCCGAGGGCTACTCTTGAGATTGTGAATCTTCTACCTCCCTAAAATGAGGGTCTTGTTCCGCTATCCACTGGTAAAGGAGAAATCATGTGGATTCATCCGAATCTAGTGGCAGAATTTGAAGCCACTACAACAAAAAAACCCTCGTAATGACGCTCGACAAGGAGTTTTAATGACGACTGATACATAAGCGTTATCAAAGTTCAAAATACCTTTTTTCTATGACGGTTTGGGCCAAATTTGGGCCTTTTATAACGTTTATAAAACAAAGCGTTATTAATATTTTAGAGCGGTGGCAAACTTGTAATATTTTGGAAACTTATTAATATTAAGCATTCGAAATAGTTTGTTCTCATTCCATTTTCCCTCTCCTCCTCCTCCTCTTCTTCTTCCTCCGCTCCCAGCGTCCAGGCCTAGGGTTAGGGTTTCTCCACTGATCCAAAGTCATAGCCATGCCGAAGAGAAAGAAGCTCTCCTCCTCTTCTTCCTCCAGCGCCGCCATGGCCGGCACTTTCCCCCGCAGCAGGTCGGAGATCTTCCTCCACCAGACCCGGTCTGGGCGAGCCCGGCCCGACCTGCCCAAGCGCCACCGAAGAACATCGAAGGTCCGACCGTGATAGAGTCACCATCGACGGAACCTGGTGGCGGTCCCGTTGACGATCCAGTGGTAAAACCCTAATTTTTCTTTATTTTAGGGGATTCCATTTTGGTTGTGCTTCGACACAGTGGGACATGGACATGGTGCCGATTTCTAGGGTGTTGGTTCCCTTTGTTTTTGATTCTCACATTATAGTAAATTGTTCACTGTGCTGATCGATGTACTTCCTGCTAATTATCAGGTGGGAGAAGTAAAAGGAACAAGTTAGTTTGATTTTTGTCAGTAATTAAGTACATGATGGAAGGATTAGGTGGGTTCGGATTTGGTAGCACGGGAGCCGTAGCTAAGAAGAGGAGGAGCTCTACTCCAAGGAGGCCTCAGTTGTGCCGGGACATCCAAGTTGGCCGAAAAAGTAAGTTGTCAGGACGTGGACGGAGATTGATTTTGGCAGTACATTTACTACGTTGCTTCCCTATTGTGGAGGAAGAGGTGGTGACAATGAGCTCTAGTTAAGAAGTTATAATTTTTAGGTAGTATTGACAGAGCGTGGACAGAGATTGATTTTGCCTCCTCCAATCTGTGCACGCCGATCTCTTTTGGACGCTGGGAAAATGGATAAGAAAATAGAGGTTGGAGTAATGTATTCATCGTCAACTCCAAGGGTCCAAACCTGTTCTCATCCCCTATCCTTAGTACGACACGGACACTCCAAAAACACTATAGGACACGCGTCTACTGTCTGCTCTTTTAAAAGTTTATGATCTTAATTTGGAGAGATTTTTTATTTCAGGCGCGAATGGGCGGACGGGGAGGGAGTGGAAGAAGCTTCTTTCATATCTCCAAGAACGCCTCGGTCCCCAATGCAACGTCAGCTCTCTTTTCCTTATTTCTTCACTCTTTTAAGCTAGGTGGCACGGACACGATACACATGCCCCAAAATCAATGCCGCCTTGACATGGTTGTACTGTGTCATACCGTAACATAGTCCTAAACCTATGTTGCACGAGCACGAGTACTACACTACATTGATTTTGCTTCAGCACCCAATTTTTATAGCGACTTTGCTTCCTAGGTCTTAATTATACTTACTGGTAAGGCATTCACATGTGGGAATAATTTGTGAGCAGATTTGTCAGAGCATCACATTGGGTCGATATCATGTGGTGGACATAACAAGGGAGGTATAGACTTTCGTTAGAAGCATGGATGTACATGAATTTGTTGTTTGTAGAATTGAATAGGACTGAATTGTATATGGGGTGAACGGGTGTGGATAGATAGATAAATGAGTGGTCGAATGGACCACTGAATGGCTGCTCCCCCCTACACACTGCTGTAAAACAGCAGTCTCCTATTGCTACTGCTGCTGTTGAAAATGCAGTCCCCTGTGGGGACTGCTGCCGTTCACTGCTGCTGCCAAGGGGGCAGCAGCACTCTCTCTCGACCTGCTGTACTGAACAGTCTTCCCCATCCCTCCTTCACACTCCCTCACTCTCTAACACTCTCTCCATCACTCTCTCTATATCAATCTCTATATTACTCTCTCTGTATCACTCTCTCTATATCCCTCTCTCACTCTTCAACAAACCACACAAACACCTACACATATATATATATTTCCACACACGTACAACATTGTTATTCTGCAAGAGATGTTTTCTTTTAATTCTTCAATAGTTTGGGAACTGCTATTAACAAGTCATTTAAATGACTAATTTTACATTTTGCTTTACCTGCATATACTCTGAATACTTGGAGCTTGGCCTTTTGGCACTCTACTGTATAACATAACTCTTGACATTGTTAAATCCCTCTTTATCTTCTGGTGCAGGGCTATACATTTCTTGAGAGCGGTCTTGTTACCATGTCATCGTTATTCGATTTTATTGCCTTCTTCAATGACGGGGAGATTCCTGGTACGCCTGGAACACTTGCAACCACTTTTGACACTTTTGGTTAGTACATAACCTTTCTGATCAACTTTTTTTTCTTACACAGACACCATTCTCATTAACTTGATTCCCGACAATCAGATTGTATATTATAACCCTATTGTCTTTGTTCGAGTGTTGAACCTGGCATTTGCGCTATGGTTTTCTATCATGCATATCTCATTGGTATTGGGCAATTACGACTATTGAGGCAAGTTCTTGGCAATTTCTTTCCCTATTTGTTGCATCTCATGTTTGGGTTTCAGTTTTTCAATAATTTTTTTGTTATCAGGCATACGATGAGAAGAAAACCACACCTAAGTGGAGATACCATCTTGGAAGAAGAAAGAAGTCTGAACAGTTAGTTGACTGATTACTTTCTAATAAGTAGTTGAATAATGTCATTCATCTTGGAACTTTACATTGAGTCACTTCTCTAACAACAGTTTGGGCAGTCATATTTGAACTGCAGCAGTTCTAAGAATTGCAAAATATTTCCAGGTGTGCCCTGTACATTTGCACTCCCGCTTATCAGAATTTCTAAATGTTGCAGCCAAACAATTGGTAAGTGATTAATTTATTTATCTTTTTGAAACTATAGAGTTCATTTTATTTTACGGACTTTGATCCCCAAAGTCTTTACAATTTATTTCAGAACCCATAATTTGTTGGAGAGAAAGGTATGCCATCATTATGTAACGATTTATTTCATACATATCTGACATAATTTTACACTTTATTGACTCGACGGGTGCTGATATGTTTAAGGGTACTTGTTTTAAATACCTTCTCTTGTTGTACATGAATATCTGCATTGGATAAAGATACCAACTTGATCTCATAGATAGTGTTGGGGCTTCTACTTTTCTAGCCAACAAAAGAAAATCTATAACCGAAATCAAGTAAAGCAAAATTTTAAAATATTCTGAAGGACATGAAATAGCTATAACGCGAACAAAAATGTTCCATAATTGCATTATGACAACTAATAATTCTTACCAGTTGGTACAGCTCGTGATAATGTACAGCACTTTCTTTACTTAAATACTTGAGACATTTTTTTGTTAATCAACAGTTCATGGCCACAATCATTTTAACTTATGGACAGTACTGGCTCCAAGATCTTTAGATCAATACGGTAAGACAGGATACTGACACGGGGGTTCATGGCCACAATCATTTTGGCATGTTCTGGCTATTCTGGAATACCTGTATTTGCGTCTGATACATTTTAGACATGAAATGTACACAACATTGGCTTTTGGAGTGTCCATGCTTTCTCAAAACCAATTTACTCTATCCATCCATCTATGCAGTAGCTGTAGTTTATATTTCTTATTTTTTCTTGTGCACTAATCATTTGATCCAATCCATGATTATTTATCCTCAACATGTACAACACCAATTATTTATTATCCAAAATTTGTTTATTTGTGACTTGTTTTAAAGCAAAGTTCTATATATCAGTCCTTCCTATGAGTATTGATATTGGCAGTTTCAACAGTTTTGGATCAAAGCATGTGTTTTTCGTTTTGGAAAGCCAAATGTTATAAAACATATTTTAGAAAGCTGGAAAAATATTTGAGACACACACACACACACACACACACATATATATATATACATATTTTAGTAGTTCTCTACCTTTAGTTAAACTAAAATTTAAGAAGATGGAGGTTTAAAGCATGAACCATTGATATATCGTTTTTAATGCCTTAGTCATTGAAGTTTTTGAAGATTAGCTCATAGAGCTCTCTCTATTTTCAAATTTGTAAGTTGGTGTTATCTTAATGTGTTGATAATACTTGTTATAGATGCATGGTGGAATTGTAGCTAACTAGTATTAATTTTCTTTCTCAGGTGCACATGAAGATGCAACTATTATTGCAGTGGTGGGATTTGCTACACGTGATGTTGACAGTTTTGATGTGCTCAAGTTGAAGCCAAAGTAGTTACTTGTTTTGAGGATTCATTTAAGTAGTAGTTGTAAATATATGTATTTGGATACCCTATTTTGATATAATGTAATGAAGATGGTGATATAACATTTTGATGTTTTCTTGTGAATATAGTTCAAAGTTGTTGTTTTAAAATTGAATTGAGAAATTTTTTGAAAGTAATATATAATGTGCAGTATTGAGTGTTATAAATGTGATGAGTTCAGTAATATGAGAGTTATAAATGTGCTGCATTGAGCCTATACATATTATCTATTCATGACGTTTTAAAACTGTTCTGAATTGTGCACTATATATTAACTATTCATAACGCTTTTATAGAAACTATTCATGATGGTTATTTTATGACGCTTTTAAAAAATATTTATAACACCCGTTTTCATAACGGTTGATGTGGAAAAAAAAAGCGTCATGGTTCGTCATTAATGACGCTTTTTAGCCGTCATTAAAAGGGTTTTTTGTTGTAGTGAGCGCTTTCTTCTTCCAATCAAAAGAAGCATTCTAAAACTAAATCGAAGAGCTGCAACATGGTATCCTTTGTACCTGTAGTAGAAGAAAAAATTTTAATCGACACCAGATCTGGGAGACCCTACCTTCAAGAGTATCTCAAAACTCAAGAGAATCCTGCTTCATCTCCTGAGGTTATTCCTGCATCCTCTTCCTCTCTTAAGAATATACCATCTACATCTTCGCTAGTAGTAGAACTAATTCCTCCTAAACCAACATCAACAGACAAGGGAAAGCAACCTGTCCACTTTGATAAAGCATTAAAGAAGTCCTCATCTCTCGGACTTGAGAAGCCATATAATTTTGACATACTGGCTTAATTGGCTAACACTCCTGCAAGATTGTCAATCTTCGAACTCTTACGTCTCTCAAAAGAGACTCGAGAAACGCTAAGTGAGGCCTTGATGGAGGCTGATGCTTTTCTTGCTCTCCTCAAGAAGCCTGAAAAGGAGCCTGTCAGTTGTACACATTGTTATAGTGTATTTGAACTGATGCCCAAAATCACCTTTATACAATATGACTTGCTGTTAGAAGATCGTCATGATCGTCCTCTCTACTTCACGGGATATGTGGACACCATGAAAGTCGATCGCATTCTGATTGACCCAGGGTCTGCACTTAGCATCATGCCGAAGACTCTGCTGGACGCTTTGAAGATCCCGGTGCATAACCTTTCTACAACTATTACTACTATCTTGGAGTTCAATCAAGGAAGAAGTGAACCTTTGAGGAAGATATGCCTGAAACTTTAAATCGGCAATCTTCGTACGATGGTGACTTTCTACGTGATTGATAATCATGGCTCATACAATGCTTTGCTGGGAAGACCATGAAAACAACATTGTACCTTTTACTCTTCACCAATATTTCAAATATGTGGATGGTAATAGAGAAGTACAGAAAGAAGTTACAGACTTAAATCCTTTCAGGGGGGTTAAAGCATACTACAACGATTCTCGCATGTACGAAGAGGAATTCATGAAGGTGGTATTAGCAATGGATACTGACGAAGAACAAAAAGGCGTGCCAATTGACACTCTGGCGATCCCTGTCAAAGGACGTACTTCCTGTCCTCAGTCTTCCAAGCCATTGACTATTTACCTTCCTTCTCACAAGAAGCAGCCTCCTGGGGTTAAACAGGAACAAAGAGAGCTCACCTATTCTGAGCCACTTGTAATCGACCTTCGTCGTAAAACCCCCCTCCTTCCTTCTCGTTCTTCTCCTCCTCCTCTGGTTATCAATCTGACTAAGCCTTCTAAGGCTAAAGGTCCTATTATAAATGAAGATGTAAAGATCAATAAAGTAGTATCTCCTTTACAGTATACTGATGTATTTTATCATACTCGATGTTATTTGGATATGCTAGATATATAGCTTCAAACCACTTACAATAGGAGTCGTACCATCTCTCCAAAATGTGGTATCATTTGAGTAAATACAAGAATCATTCTTCCTAGTTCCTTCTCGAAAGAAAGGCGAAAGTCCTATACTTTTTAGTAAAGGAACAGAACAAAAAATCATGCCTGACAGCGATAATGAAAAAGATGATACAAGAAGGCTACAACTATGTTGTTATAGTCCCCAATCCAAGGCAATCATCCGTAAAATGGACTATAATTTCAAAACTGGCCTTAATGGTGGTAGAGGAAGACGAACTCCTATTCGTACTCCTGCTCCATGAGGAAAAATGATGCCAAATTATAGCAAAACAAAACGTGGGCTGGGCTATACTTCACCAGTTATAACTCTACAAGCCTCTGAATCTGATAAAGATAAACGCTCTAATTATTCAGATTCTATTTCATGGGACTCTGACACCAGTATTGGTCATGTCCATCGGGTGACAGTATCTTCTAATATGGTGTCTGCCAAGTTTTCAGAAAATGACGAGGATGATATTGAAGAAGCACCTGATGCAGATCCTTGGGCATAAAGGATGGACACTCAGTAGGAACTCTGTTTTGAACAACGGGAACCACCTACCAAAGATCAACTAATCCAGATCGATGTTGGAGAGAAAGATGTACCATGACCAATCTTCATTAGCAAGAATCTCCCCGATGATGATAAACAAGAACTGATTCACCTCATTCGTGAATATATCGATGAAGATATGCCGGGTTTAGATCCTCAGGTCGTAACTCATAAACTTAACATTTTGCCTAATGCCAAGCCAGTCAAATAATAGCAACGACGATTCAAGCCTGAGATGATGGATGCGATAGATGATGAAGTCAAAAACTTTATCGCTTGTGGTTTTATCAGAGAAGAACAACATCCTGACTGGGTTGCCAACGTTGCACCAGTCTTGAAGAAGACCGAGAAAGTTTGAGTGTGCATAGACTTTCGAGATCTCAATGACGCTTGTCCCAAAGATGAATTCCCTCTCCTAATTACTGATGTCATAATTGACAATACTTGTGGATTCGAACGAATCTCTTTCATGGATGGATTTTTTAGATACAATCAAATCCGGATGAATCCTGAAGATGAAAAATACACTTCATTCCGTACTCCTCGTAAAATATACTGCTATACAGTCATGCCTTTCAGTCTTAAGAACGCAGGTGCAACTTACCAGCGGGCTATGAGTACTATCTTTCGAGATTATTTGAAAAAGACCGTCGAATGCTATGTTGACGATATTGCTGTCAAAAGTCATCTAAAGGAAGGATCATATCCAAGATTTAAGAAACATCTTCAATCTAATGCGCCTGTATCAACTCAAAATGAACCCCACCAAGTCATTCTTGGGAGTCTCTAGTGGCAAATTTTTTGAATTCGTTATTACCTCTAAAGGTATACACGTTGATCCTGAGAAGATCAAAGCCATTCAAGAGATGCGTCCTCCACACAACCTAAAATAGCTACGAGGATTCCAGGGTCGACTTGCTTACATCAGGAGGTTTATTTTGAATTTGTCTGGATGTTGCAGACCATTTACTCAGTTAATGAAGAAAGGTGTATCTTTCATTTGGACAGAAGAATGTCAAAGAGCATTTGATGACATAAAGCGGTATTTGATGATTCCACTGGTCCTAGTACCACCGATATCAGGAATACCCTTCTTGATGTATGTCCGGGCGATGGACCATTCACTGGAAGCTTTGCTGGCTCAGAAGAACAAAGAAGGTCATAAACAACCTATCTACTACCTTAGTCGGACAATTATTGGAGCTGAAAATCGTTATAGTCCGGTAGAGAAGGAATGCTTAGCCTTAATGTTTGCTGTTCAAAATACAAGGCATTACATCATCGGCCAAACCATTCATGTTATTTCCTGAGTTAATCCGCTGCGGGTCTTATTGAAGAAGCCCAGTACACTCAATTCTAGGCTTGCTATATGGGCCATATTATTAGCACAATATGACATGGTGTATGTTCTACAAAAGTTTGTGAAAGGCCAAGCACTCGCTGACTTCTTAGCAGCTCATCCTATCCCTGAGACATCTAAACTCTATGATGAGATTCCAGACGAGACATTGGAATCAAATATGATCTCAGAAGAATTTCCTAATTGGCGTTTATTCTTCGACGGAGCATCTAGAATTAGACCTGGAGGCACCCTTGTCGCAGGAGTGGGAATTATTCTCGTTTCACCAGATGGATTAGCTATTCAGAGAGCTTATTCCTTAGATGAGTCATGCTCCAACAATGTGGCAGAATACAATACCTTGCTCATTGGACTTCAGTTAGCTAAATAACTGGATATTGAATATCTCGAAGTATATGGTGATTCTAAGCTGATTGTTAATCAGTTTAGAGGTACATATGAAGTTCGACATCAAGATTTAGTACCATACCACGAAGCGGCAATCAGAATAGCTTCCTCGTTCAAAGGGTTATTCATCGAACACGTACGTCGAACATGCAAAACATAAGCTGATGTCTTAGCTAACCTAGCAGCGGTCTTGGCAATTTCGGTCAAAAGACAATAAATGGTTGTTATCTCCAATAGAGAACTGTTTTGTATTGAAAACAACTATAACATTGAATTTAGTAATTCAACAGAAGTCAATGTCATCAGCGAAGATTAGAGAGAACCTTTCATCAACTTTGCAGTACATGATATACTACCTGAAGATCCTTTGGAAGCTACAAGTATTCGCCGACGATCACTTCGATTTTATCATAATTATACCACCAACACTCTCTTTCGACAAACTTTTAATGGATTACTCTTAAAATGTCTTACTGGTGATGAAGCGAAGTATATATTACGTGACGCTCTTGACGGTATTTATGGAGCACATCAGCCCGGTCCCAAATTACAGGATCGTATCCGACGTATGGGCTACTACTGGCCCTCTATGGTATCGGATGCCATTGACTATGCAAGGAAATGTCGAGCATGTCAAATTCATGCAGACTTTATTCACCAACCGTCAGAATTTCTTCACCTGACTATAGCCTCATGGCCCTTCGAAGCTTGGGGCATGGATGTAATAGGTCCTATAAATCCTTCTTCGTCTAAAGGACTTCGGTTTATCTTGGCTATGACCGATTATTTCTCTAAATGGGCTGAAGCCATACCTTTAGCTGAAGTGAAGACTAACAGTGTTATCAACTTCATCAAATATCATGTGATATACAGATTTGGCGTACCTCGTCAGATCATCCATGATAATGGACTACAGTTCGTCAGTCAGAAGTTTACTAGGTTCTGTGATGACAACCGAATCAATAATGTTGCTTCTACGACCTATAATCCTGCAGCTAATGGGTTAGCTGAAGCATTCAACAAGACTATCATCAAACTCCTCAAAAAGTTTATTTCTACTAACAAACGTAATTGGAGTAAGAAGCTTGGAGAATGTCTATGGGCTTATCGCACTACAGTCCGTAATCCTACAGGTTGTACACCTTTTTCTCTGGTATATGGATGTGAAGTTGTCTTACCACTGGAAATTTAAATTCTATCCTTGAGAATTGCTATTGCTAATGAACTTACTACAGAAAAAATGATCGTCTCCGGCTTCAAGAATTGGAGGCGCTCGATGAGAAAAGGCTACTAACTCAACAATATATCGAATTATATCAGGCCCGTATCTCAAAAGCTTTCAATCGCAAAGTCAAAGTACGAACATTTTAAAAAGACAAGCTAATTCTTACGATCAGACGTCCTATAACTATGACCCACATGAGCAAAGGCAAATTTGAGGCAAAATGGGAAGGTCCGTATGTGGTGAACAAGGTTTTCTTAAATGGAGCCTACCAATTAACAGAAATGGATGGCAGAATTGCTATGATGCCTATCAATGGCAAATTTATCAAGAAATATTATGTATAAGAGTAAAATGTTTTCATTCAGAGAAATGATGTAAATAAAACTCATTTTATTCGCATTATTTAGAAGCAGAAAGAGGTACATAATATCAAGGGCGGGGACGAGGACCCGACCCTTCTCGGTTAAATACATGATTTGCCAGCAATTCAAACATCTCATTGTCTGAGAACACCAGCAACTCACAGACAGCAATCCTCACAGTTTCTTCTTCAGCAGTCTTCCCAGGCTCTACCAACTTGGCAATCAGGTCATGCTCTGGTGTAGGAACAGTCGAGCCTTCCCTTACTTCTTTCTGAGGAGGCACCAGAGGCTCAGCAGGAGGCATCTCAGTCGTATCTTCAATCTTTGGAGTGAGCATATCTTCAGAAGACATTATATATTGAGAGAAAAGAAGTTGACAACATCTACAGAAGTTCTGTTCTATTTATAGACAGAAGGACTAGATAATCGGCTTCGAGAACCGATGCGACTTTTTCTCCTTGAAAGAAGTCCAACTGTTCATTCATTCACTTTTTCTCTCTAAAAGAGTCCGATTGTTCATTCATTCTCCTCCTCGAGAACCGAGGTGACTGTTCGTTTATTCAGTTTCTCTCCCCTAAGAAGTCTGACTGTCCATTCATTCATTCATCAGTCTTAGCATTTATTGTCTTTTATTTACTTTCTCGTAAATAAAGCTATAGATGATAAATCCTCGAATCTAAAACAGAAAAAAGAATTCACGTCCTCCGCACCTCTGAATTCTAATATCTATGTCAGCAACTTGTCACGTCCCTATCACCTCTAACAAAGTTGTCTATTAAAATAATAATATTTTCAACATTATATTCTGCCACGTCCACATTATCTCTGAGCAGATGTAATAAAAATCTTTATTTTCTAATCAAGAAATATATCACGTCCGGTACCTCTGAATATTTTCTATTCTATTACTTATATCTATAACAAGGTATGCAACAAGTAATGGAACCACAGAAAAAAAACTTCTCATTTTCTTTTGATTAAAATGTTCAAAAAGATACATCATAAAGAAAAAGATAACAATTTTGGTCATTTTTTCTGAAGAGTAAGTGATGAGATCCATGATCCGCTTCTTCAAGGCTTTAGCTCTTTCGGTACAAGAATCCAGCACCCGTTGCCTGGCTTCAACCCTTCCTGACTCTGGGTCAAATGGGTGCAGCGCGGCTGTTTGACGGGCTAGTTCTTCATTTTATAGCCGATGAAAGTCATCCTTTTGACGCTTCAAAAAGTCTAACTGGTTGATAGCAGCCTGATGTAGCTGAGTTTCTTTTTCTACACTCTGCTTGGTGGCTTTGAGCTCTTCCTGAAGCCGGACGATTTCAACCTCCAGATAAGAAGCTTTCTTTTCCTTATCCGCAGTTGAAGCTTTATGACTCTCGGCAGTAGAAGCTACTTCAGAAATCTGGACATCCAGCTCGGAAGATTGTCTCGTGAAAGCCAGTAAGAAAGCTTCAAAATTGGCTTTATTAGTTTCAGGCTCATGAGCCATAGCTTCGTATTCTGCATCGACTAGCAGCTCAATGTCTCCTCTTTCAAGGTCTTTATAAACCTTAATCGACTCCTCCAGTTCATCCAAAATATGCTCCAAGAAAGTGGCTTGAGCCTCATCTCCTAGGCTGCGGATGCCTCCAATTAAAAATAAGGAGGGGTTTCTGACTGTGCTGAATGGAACATCCTCTCTCTCCATTACCCGATGAATTAAAGGCTTGAAAGATGTGAAGAAGACTTTCGTGAAGGAAGTCACCACAAACTTATTAGCAGCGCACTACAGCACTTGGGGTGGCTACCACTTCTGTCGGAGTCTCTACAACTTTAACAGGTGGAGGCGCTTCATCTTGTGCACTGATATGGAAAGAGCTATCCTCTCCTACTGGGGTTCCTTTATCTAAGGGAGCCATCATTGTGCTGGTGGTTTCTGTAGGTCATTCTGCAATTTATATATGCCATTTGTTAGAGCGATGTACGATGTTGAAGGAGCTAAGATAAATAAGTCATCTTTAGAAATCTACATGAGCCGGGCATTGCATGTGGAGTCTCAAGAGGTCTGGATGGTTGGTGTCTGCAGACACCGTAGCTTGACTACTTCCAGCCCCTGATTCAGTTTGAGGTGGCAGAGCAATTGGAGTCTGATCTACTAACTCTTCAGCATTTACTACTTTGAAAGCCTCGGGTTGAGTTACACCAACTTCTTCAAGAATTCTGGGTTCATCGATTCTGGGACTAGCATGCCCTTCATCGACAACCAGGTTTTTCTCACCCTCAGTAAATGACTGGCCTTCATCGGCTGGTAATTCTTGAGGTAATGGAACATCCACTAAAATATGTCCCTCCTTAGCGGCATTATTACAGCCATCACCAAATGATTCGTCACCGTAGTCGCAATCTGTTAACGCGTCTATCATCTCTCAATCCTCTTGAGAGTGAGTAGGATTTTGAGGATTTGGAGAATTTATCACTCCTTCTTGAGGAGGCAGATCTTTCTCTGGAGAGATAGTTACCGGAGTAACAGGAGTTGGTAAAGGAACCGTTATCCCCACTGCAGCAAGTATATTAGCGAGAATACTTTCCACCAAAATATCCGATCTTGGGTCCTCTACAGTCATGGCAGAAGGCGAGATATCTGCTGAAGTAGCCACTGTAAATAAAGGAATCAATCAAATGTACATTTTTAAGAGAAAAATATATATATCGATGTATATCAAAATCCTGATATTACCTTCCTGAGGTGGTAAATCTTGTTCTAGATGGCTGGTAGATTCCGTCGGTGGGGGAGGGACAGAAGACGTATCAGTTCTCCGAAGAACTTGTCGGTTCACTAATAATTTTCTCCATACTTCCCTGCGTGGTGATGCAACCAATTCCTCAGCAGCTTCGGTACGATCATCATCCAAATTGATCAAGGCAGTAGATGTTTCTTCTTGAGTAAACCTTCCTTGTTTTTGAATAGAAGAAGGAGTGGCCTCCTTCTCTCCGGGAGAGGTACCAAGGAGCATCTGTTTAGATTGAGAACGAGTTATTCTCGTAGTCGTTGGCTCATTTATGACCAATGAGGTCCTTTACTTCTTTTCCTGAGCTCTAGGTAAAGCAGATCTATCATCAAATTGAAGAAGGGCCGTTGTCTCCTTAGCTTTTCTTTTTCTTAACCCCTTGGCAGGGGATTTTTCTTTTCGTACCTTTAAGGATATGTCCAAAGGGTCATGTACCTCATCCAGATAGTACTTGACAATAGAAGCTTCCAGCGGTGGATCTGCAGGATCTTTATCCTCTACATCTTGAAATGATTGTGCAGTGTGTGCTCCTAATCGAGATCTCTTATCACTTGCAAAGCTATGAGCGAGATGGAAGCTTTCAGTAAAAGTATTTGCCGAAGTATAGAAATTCGCGTATGTATATAACATATGCAGGCCTTGCTGAAGATTATAGGGCATGGAAAATATAACTTTCGTGCCCCTGGCGTTGTAATATCTCCAAGCCCTAGCCCCATCAATTAGAAAGCCTTTGGCCTGCAGACAAGTAGTGGCATTACCCACATGTAGTTGATCATAGTCAAACTGTCGTGCAAATCGACTTGGCAAATATGGCTCTAAACAACAGTTTTCTTCAAATCGGTAAACTAAGTGAGATGGGCGGATCATCTATAGCCATAAAAAGATGGGTGGACTTAGGCGGAGTGATGCTGTATCCAGATCCATCAACTGTGGAGGGATAGTCTCATGTCCGTGGGGAGGGGGGACACACTGAAATCTCCATGCAGATCCATGATTCAATGTAAACCTGGATTCCAAAAGAGCAGTGTAATTCCAATGAGCGCCGGAGTAATGTCGGATGAAATCTCCACCAATAGTTCCGATATCGGGATTCATCAGACATAGATGGTGAAGCAGTAACCATCCGAATAAATATGTGTAAGACATCTCAGTACGAGGAAAATCTTGCCTCGCCGTCGTATCATGAAGCATGGTATGCACAAAAGAACGCAATCCTGCATTTAATCGGTAGGTCATTGCCGATAGAAGATCCATCTTATACCTAAAGATGAGACGTACTGCAGCAAACAGAATGCCTCGGTGGAACCTATCAACAGCACTGGCTTCTGGGACTATGAAGCATCGCAGCCATAAAGAAAGAAAACCTACTAGCTGGGCCTCTTTAGACATGGGTCTACAACCCTGTCTGAGATAACTTTCGATGGTGGCACCATGTAACGCCCCAGTCCCAAAATACGTAGGACTAGGAACGTAGACATGCCAGCTGTATTCATACGAAGTATACTCCAATATATGGAAGCCTCGTATAAATACATAAGCTGTAAAATACAGTAAAATCCCAACTAATCTCATCCACAAGAATAAAAGAAATAGAAGATGTCATATATGAGAATAATTTGTCTTGATATAATATGTTGGGCGGAGACAAATCTACTACCAACAAAATAAGGAAAAGTACATGATAGAATAAATGATTTTGGCAAGCGGAGCAAAGACGATCCAAGTGCAATCATCCTCGAGGAGTAGCAATGAACACGGCTAGAGCTAAGCACCTGCAAATGACAATAGCACACACCTGGCAAGACGACCAGGTCCACAGAGGGACGTAAAAAGACACATAATAGCATGCCATATAAACTGAATAAATACTGCTCAATAATTAAAGGACACATACAATAGGGTACCTAACCGTACTATAGTGATTATGCAATTAAAGAACAAACCTTTGACGCATGGGCCGGCTCAGTCAGGAATCAGGAATCAGGACCGTACCTCCCACTGGAGATAACCGGCAATCAGGACCGTACCTCCCACTGGAGATAACCGGCTAGCAGGACCGTACCTCCTATTGGAGATAACCGGCAAGCAGGGCAGTGCATAAATGACCCATACATTAGGGAGATGTTCTTCCCACCCAATGCCTACTGTGTTGTATCCACAACACAAAACCACTATAACCGCTAAGTCAAACTAGCATGCAACCTCTATTAGCGGTTATTCCTATCGCACGGCTTGTACGTACTGGTGGCCAGTCAATCACGCACTTCCGTGTTCTACATGCGACACACAACTTCATGTTTATAACGTGTCAAGGCCAATGAATGCGACACACAAGGTGGTCCCTTAAATCTAGGTTTAATTTGTAAGAAAATAATACACAGCAGAAAATATAAATGAACAGTTATGCCATGTATCACAGTTTATTTTGCATAAAGAAAATAACAAACATGCATGAAATATGAGCTAAAAATAATTAAACAGCTAATGGCAAGGTGTCTTGCCTGGTAGAGCACCTGGTGTGCTGCGATAATCAAGATGGCACGATCTGCAACTTTGGTGCAACGACTGTATAAGGAGACCTCGGGTGGTGACACGGACAGTTCCATTGGGTCCAGAAGGGTCAAATTAGTTATGGTGGACATACGGTAGTAGAGAATTGGTAAAGGAATAGGAAATATGGGCTGAATCACGAGAGGAAGAAAAACCGTAGGAAACTAATTAATATATTTTGTTTTAGAAAATATTTTACAATAATATAAATTGTTAGTCAAAATAGGTTTTCAAACAAATATCCAAAAACTCGGAAGTCATTTTAGGGCGAACTCTAAGTTTTGTCAAAGTAGTGTTCTTGGACAAAAGCCCTTAGATTTGTAAAATAGGATATTTAGTAAAAATTTATTTTTATTAATTAAATATTAAAATCTAGAAAACATAATATATATTTTTTTTTTAGACTAAAATCTAGTTTTGAAGCCAATGCAGGCCAAAACTCTATTTTATAGATTTTACAAAATATTACGTATAGTAATAGATATTTACGTAACATAGCCTTATTAGTTAAAATAAAAATTAAGAATCCAAAATTTCTTTTTAGTGCAAATAATATATTTTAAGTAAATACTTCAAAAATTCACAAAAATCGGATTTAGCTAACTATAAGCTTGTAAAGATATACTGTATAGATAGAGAAACTATATTTTATTATTTTGATAATATTCAGTAATACTAGAAATTATTTTATAATAAAAGCTATGTTTGAAATTAGCTAGTATATATATATGTATGTATATGACTTAAATAATAATAATAATAATAATGATAATAATAATAATAATAATAATAATAATAATAATAATAATAAACCGAAATAATCAAATAATAACAAAGCTAAAATGAAAAGAAACAAAAAAAAATAACACACAAACAAATATCAAAACAATAAAAAAGAAAAAGAAGAGAAAGCAAAAACAAAGGCAGTGCACAGTGCTACTCCTCTCTTCCCGAGGAGGTCATTTTAATACAAAAGCAATGTACAAAACAAAAAAAACAAAAAAAATAAAAATAAAAACAATGCAGCTACTGCTGCTCCTTAGTAAAAGGAGAAGAGAGAGAGAGAGATGAGGCGGAGAAATCGGAGGGGAGAGGGGAAAGTGAGGCGGAGGAAGAGAGAGTGGGAAGGAGAGAGGCGGCGGGTTTCGGGGCTCGTCGGTGGGGGAAGCTCGGGAAGAGGGCGGCGGAAGGAGGCTAGAGAGGGTTGGCGAGACGCGGCGGAGGCGGAGGAGATGGGTCGGCGGAGATGGGGTCGACCGGGCGGCGGAGAACGGGGGGACAGGCGGTGCGAGGGTTCGACATGGGCACAACGCCGAGGAAGAGGCGGGTGGCACGGAAGAGGTAAGGTGGCGGTGGTGATTTAATTTAGGGTTTTTATTTTTATTTTCCTTTTCGTGGTGGTCCGGCGATCGCCGTGGGGGTGGTGATGGTTTGGGTGTGGTGGTGGTGACGACTGGGACAGGGGGGTCGGTGTTGCTGGTTGTGACGAGGGTGTCGGGGAATGGCGGAGGTGGTGGTGGTTGTCGGTTTTTGGGTTGGTCGAACGACAGCAGCAGGAAGCCGGGGTGGCGGAAGTGGTGGTGATGACCATGGTAGTGTGGCCGGACGGAATTGGGACGGGATATTCTGGCGGAAGTGGCCGAAAGGGATGGGGTTGCTCGAGGCGGGCTGGTGGCAGTAATTTTGGTTAGGCTAGAGGAATAGGATTTAGGAATTTATTGTTTGTCGTGTCGGGATTGTCGACACGGAGGAGAAGAATTTGTAATTGTAAAAATATGGAATAAGAATTGGACGATGGAACACGGACACGAGGCACGATTGGGTTGTGGAAATTTGTGGAGAATTTATGGTTTGTGAAAGATAATGGAGGAGTACCTGCCTATATTTATTGGATGTGGGAATTCCCGTTGGGATAGGAATAGGATTCGTTAAACCCAATTTAGATATTTAAATTACTAATTTAAATTAATTCCATAATCCAAATCTAAATCAAAAATCCAATTTCAAATCTAAACCTGATTTAAATCAAATCAATTGTAGATATTAATTTAATCTATTTAAATAATTCCATGGAATCAAATCAAAGTTTAAATTGACACAAATATTTCGAAAATATGTTTTCCAAAAATACTATAATAATTAATTTCGAAAATTACATTATTTAAAATAAACAAATAAATAATTAGGAAAAATATGTTTGTACAATTAATATTCTTATAATTATGCTTTTCTAGCATACAAGTAAAAATATTATCTATTAATAATAATTGCGAAAATGTAAGGCTTTATAAACAAAATAACAAACTTGGAAATAATTGGAACGATAACAAAATAATTATTATGTATATTATTTTGAAATTCCAAAAATAGAAAAATAATATTTTCAAAAATATGTACGCTCGCACATATTCGCACTCGTCGAGAAATTTCGAAAAACAAAATTTCGTGTGTGACGTATAATACGACTACGTGGTGTACAATACTAAAATTTAAATCGGTATCAAATTTTAATATAAAAAAATAGTAGAAATTTAGGGGTTTTACACACCAGCCTTAAACGAATGTCGGTCCTTATCTAGTCTAATATCTTCATGTTTGTGTTTCTTTATCAAATATTGCACGTCGCTGTGACTGAGAGGCTCAATGAAACGAGGATCACAAGCTTGGCTCTCATGTGGCTTATCCTCCCACACATGGCCCAGAAAGTGGTACGGCATCCATTTGGTGATATAACAAGTACCTGCAGTAGCACTTTTATAGTAGAGGGAGCAGATCTTGTAATGACACAATAGTTCTTGAAAGACAGCGATCATCTGAGGATTGTCTTCTGACATAGTATCAAATTCTTTATTGGTGGGCACGTATTTTTTATATGGATTATCACCCATTGGAAGATGGGAGAGAAATCTCATCTCATGAAGTGCAAATCCCATTTCTCCATGGGGGTCATGAAAGTTCCAGTCTTATCGTTGTATCTCTCTACTAAGGCCAGAAACATATGAGCATTCTGGCGAATGCCATAGACTGTGGTCCAGATGGCATCATAAAGTTCTAGTTCGAGGAGTTTGTCCTTGAACTGATCCAAGACCCAGATGGTTAAGCTGCTCCAGCATTTCATCTTTAGGTTAACCAGACCTGTCATACGCATGCCGTGATCTGGATATCTTTCTTCAGCCTTTATGAATGTTTTTGCAAAGATGGGTACCCTGACTGGAAGGAGTAGAGATGAATCCTCGGGAGGAATACAACCTGGTCTTAAACCTCTCAAGTGAGTGCTATATTTCTCATATGTATTGTAAAAGGTGTCCTTGTGCTGCGGACCTATTCTATAACAAATTTTTTTGACTCTGGCCTGTTGGATTGGAGTCAGGTCTCATAACATTCTTCGGGGGAAGCTCGCGAATTCATATTGAGACAAAGCCATATGCCTTAATATTTCTGTGAGGTATATGATTTTGTCTCCACATTGGAAAATTCTATCTTCTTTCTTCGCTTTAGGCTGAGAAGTCTTCTTGATGGCATCCCTAAATAAGAAAGCAGGCTTCTTATGGACCATACCATCAACACTCTCTAGGGGTTCTCCGTTCATTAAACTCAGCAGAGTATGGCTTTCTTGGGCCACAAGAATAGTCTTTCACGCTTCAGGGTCGTCATACTGAGGAAATGAAACATGTGATAAGTTCTCTTTATACTCGGGGACATTAAAGGGTGAAGCGAATCTCTCAGCATGAGGATCTTTCCTGAGCACTACACCATAATAGGCGATTACCCACGGTTATTATGGTGACAATTATTTTTCGTCACGGTAATAACCGTTACGAGTGAGGCGTGGTTAATATTTAGTCACGGTAATAACCGTGACAAATATTTGTTTTGGTAACGGTTATAACCGTGACAAATATTTGTTTTGGTCACGGTTATAACCGGGACAAATATTTGTTTTGGTAACGGTTATAACCGTTAGAGAAGTTCATTTATGTGACGGTAATAACCGTGACGGATAGGTAAAAATCGTGACTAAATTTAACTTGGTCACGGTAATAACCGTGCTAAAAATCTTTTATTTTTGAAAAAAAATATTTTTTCCTTCATATTACCAGAATGTGAACTACTAAAACTGTAAGCTTTTATATTTAGACAGTACATTTCATGTTTAAAACCAGCATACAATAGATTTTTTAGTAGAGATGAATGATGAACAAAGAAGACGTCAAAATCCATTGGATGAACAATGTTCTAAAATCATCTCCGATGATGGAGGTTCATTGAAATACAATAGTTCTATGTTAATATTTGTCTCGATCACAATTTAGTATAAATGGGGGGTCCAATAACAATTATACAGAGCAAATTAGGGAAAAAAATGTGAGGACTTGTTCAGCTTCATTCTGAGCTCATACTCGATTTCAGCCCGAGCCATGGCTGGCTCTCCACTACCTTGGCCAAGTTTGCAGGAGAATCCTTCGAAGAGTCTTTCACTTGCTATGGTGCCTTGGCATTGATGCTGGCAATGAAAAGAATGGAATGCTAGTGATATGACATTAATGACAACATGGTTTTATTTTACCCAACTAGGTATTAGCCAAAATCCCTCGACATGTTCACGAAAGATCGTTTGGTTAGAGTGAAAGCCTGCATGAAGAAACTAGCCTAGCTGCCTCCTGAATCAAGAACAGTTCCTTTCTGCAAACAACATATATAGTCGATCAGAATCAAATACCAACTACAATCCGTAACACGAATAGAAGAACCAGTACTTACAACTCGAGATATCTCATCGACCTTCTCCCTCGCCGCATAACTGTACTGCGAACGGCTGTAGAAGTCGATCAGCCGTCGAGTGGCTTCAGCTGTGGTGATTTTCTCCAGAGGGTCATCGCTCCTCTCGAACTGTTAGATACAGAAGAGACCAATCCATCAAAGTATCAACGCTATATCAGGAAAGGGAAGAAGAACGAGAAATAAAAGAGTTCATACCTTCATTTTCATCGATCCTTTAAGAGTAGCTTTCACCTTATCAAAATTAGAGTTTATGCACCTTAGGAAATGATCCGAAGGGTTCCTCAGAGAAGGGCAGGGGAAGCTAGCATTGGCGAAGAACTGCAAGCGAAGAACGAAATTGATCAGGAACGATGAATACGAACATAATCGAAAAAAAAGAAGGGGTTGTTCAGTTCAGTTCACTTCAATTAAGTTCACCTCATATGCCTGTGAAGCCTGACCAAAGTAAACAGTCTTGTCTCCTGAAAGCAAGAACAAGCGGTCGAACAGCTCGAAAACCTTACTGCTCGGCTGGTGAATCGAAGCTATGACAGTCCGACCATCTCTAGAGAGGCTCCTCAGTGTTTGAGTCACGAAAAAGGCGGAAGCACTGCAAAATAGTTCATAATGAAGATTATGAGGGAATTTTTTTTGTAGGTAAAATTAATACTTTCTTCTTTGTCACACATCATTCTTCATCTAATAATAGAATGAAAAAGACTAGTTATTGTCCATACAATTATGAACTTTGGACTACAAAAAAAGGAACGTTAAACACAATAATCGCCTTAATAGCATAGTTTGCCGGTTGATACCGATACCGATACGATTTGACATATCCTGATGCCGATACCAACATTAGGGCTCTTTTCCAATCAATTCGATAAAGAAAATTGATAAAAAAAAAAGAAAAGGACTAATCAATGAGAATGTAAAAGTATAGTAAGGTTATAAATCATATAAATGAAGAAAATTTATGTATCATAGGTAAATCAATCAGCAATGATGACTATTATTTGATTCAATTTCAAATCTACTATGAAATAACACAAAAAGTACTTAAAATTACGTTTAAATGTCTAAATATTGTCTCTAGATTTATTAATCATTCTTTGTTTTTCGATAGTAGAAAATATGGTACTCCAACCTGAAACCATAGATACAACTGATATTGCTGATTCCTGATAGGAAGGGTCCGATATTGAGTCCGATTCCGATACTGATATCGCGAGCCTTGCTTAATAGTAGCTAGATTTGGACACTTCCAGGTAGATGAAAACATATCGACATTGACACATCATGATACTAGAATTGATACAATTTTACCACTTTAAATATTTTGGAGTTGAGCCTGTCGAGGCCGCTGGTAGGATCGTCCAAGAAGAGCAACCTGGGCCTCATAAGGATCTCCAGGCCGATGCTGACCCTCCTTCTCTCCCCTCCGCTGATGCCGCACAGGTGCCAATTTCCGATGACCGTGTCGGCGCAGTCCTGCAGGCCCATCTCGACGATAGTGCCCTCCACCAGAGTCCGCTTCTCGTCCGTCGACATCCTGTCCGGGAGCCGGAGGCGAGCCGAGTACATGATTGTCTCCCTCACCGTCAGAGTTCCGATCAGGTTGTCGTCTTGGGTCACGTATGCCTGATATATAATTTGGTTTAACATATCACAACAAGAATTGTAAAAAAAAAAAATCACCACAGTGACAAAAAGTTTACCACCCGGCAATGGCAAGTACTGAACCTCCTCCAATAGTATAATAACACATATTCTCTATTTTTTTCCCTAATTTAATCTTCCTTTGCTATTCCATCAAATTCAAAACACTACAATAGTTCAAAAATTTGTTAACGATCTGCTCAAGGAAGGGGATCATGATAAAGTGACTACTTGTTTCTACCATATGTGGTTCATATGGAAACATCGAAACAAAGCAAATTTTGAACATCGTCCAATCAATGACAGAAGTATAAATGAAGAGGCTATCAACTTGAGGGAGAGATATGAGCTATCAAACAATGAATATATCAGCATTGAAGACTCTCAAACCAACAATCACAACCGAACACATTGGACAGCACCTAGCTCATCAACATGGAAGACAAACTTCGATGGGGCATATGTGGATGGAAAGATGTCTGCTGCTGCTATCCTACGTGCTTCCAATGGTTCTTTTGTGAAAGCTCTATCCAAATTTGAAGAAGGAGGCAGCCCTTTAGAATCTGAAGCACTGGGAATCAGGCTGGCATTGGACATTTGTACCAATACAAAACTCAATCATGTTACTATAGAAGGAGATTGTAAAGCTATTATTGACTCTATCAATACCAAAGGAGCAGTCCCTCTATGGAGAGTGCGACATACCATCGAAGATGCAAGATTTGCTTCACTCTCTGGATTTGGCATTTCCTTCTCCTATGTCCAATATTTGTGCACATAATCTTGCGACTGAAGCTCTTCTTAATTCTCATTCAAATCTGATATCTTTGTATGAAGATATCCTCAATGTATTTTATCTCATATCCACCAAGATATGAGTTCTGTTTCCAGTTAACTATTAATGAGGTTTTATTTCAAAAAAAAATCTTATATTAAAAAGAGCATGTATCATTATACTATTATAGGGGCTCAAAGCTCGCCACGAGGCAGTGGTGAGTCTTGTCCCCTCCAATAGTTGTATGACACACCACAAAGAATGGAATGCTAGTGATGTGGCATCTCCCCTTGTAGACATCAAGCGAAACTTTTATGACAATGTTTTCGATATACATTTGTTTGGGGTGCAGGAAGATCAAGTAGTAGATATAGATACATTTGATGGATTCCAAGTTCATCAGCTTTATATACTTTTAACTATCCTTTGTTTCATTTGCAGCAATCTACTAAATTAGAATTCTTTGGATGGGAAGATGCTTATTTGTTCAAGGATAGACATGAACAATCCATGAATATGAAATATACAAATGAATCCAAACCTCTGAATGCATGTGATATTGAGTTTTCAGCATTTGAACAGGAAATCCACTCTTGGAATCTCTTAAGCAAACTTGTCCCATATCTAACAAAAACCCAAATAGAAAAATATACAAGGGAAAACCATGTGAAGTAACTATAAAGTACCTAGATGATCTGTGTACCTGAATATCTCAGCAGTTGGGGCAATTACAGTAGCTGGCAGTTGAACTGGATCATTAACCTACAAAGAAGTATTAATTGTCTGAAAATTTTCAAATAAGTTAAACCAATACCTCTAAGTACTATCTGGTATAGGAACATGAGGCCACCATTTTTACTAGTAAAATAGGTAGTACAGATTCATCACCTGCTTCTTCGTCATCCTCATCATTGCTGCTATCATTGTCCTCCATATCATACTGATTATTTTTGGTTGAATTAGTCAATACCTTACGCTGTAATTAATCATAACCTACAATTCGGTAACCAGGTAAATAAATGGACAAAATTTTCATAACAAACATACAAAAGAATAGCCTAGAATATAAACCAATTTCATGAACCTGATGTGCAGCAACGGTCATCGTCCCCATCGACATTGCAAAATAGGTAAGTAAGAAACAGAACAACATAAAACAAGTAGAAAAAAAAACAAATCAAAAGCATGCTACCATTGAAATTGTAGCTCAGCTCCTTCTTTATTTTCCTATGTCTTTAGCTCGCTCCTCCATTTCAAGACATCCATTCAATGGAGCTATTCTTGAGTGTGTCAAGACTTTACACTAAACCCAAAGCACGTATTGATGTTATTGCCTTGTAATTGCATCCCATTGAAGAACTGCTAGGATCAACAAATACTCTTTTAAAGGGCAGACAACACTTTTGAAATACAACCATTGGTAATTGAGACTTTAGACTTTGCTATAACATTATTCAGAAATTACATGTGGTCAATAATACCAAGCTTAGATAAATTATTGTAGCGTAATTTCAAGAGAGGAATATAATTTAAGACAGTTTAAAATTGTAGCAGTTTAATGGAAGAAAAACTTACTGCACCAAGGTTCTGGGTAAACAATTGTGACATCAAGATCATTCATTTTAAGAGAAGTACCCAGTTGAAGACCAATGTATCTTCCTCCAACAGTTACAACTTTTTTATTCTTCTTGGTTTTAGTATCTCCACTATAATAAAGAATTATAACTGAAACAAGTAAACTGATGTAGAATAAAATGAAGTATCCATGATTGCATACCGACTACAAGATTACAAGATGGTTTCTATACAATGTAGAAATGATGTGTTTCTTATGGTGCAATATAGAAATGTCGCTACCCTTTTTCTGCTACCTCTGTGTAGTTTCCATGTGAACCTCTAAACTTAGTTTCCTGTAGGGAGGTCTGTAGGTTAACAAAGAACACTCTCATTCAGCATTATGACACAACCCTGGTATATGATAGTGTACTTTCTTTTATAAGTGACATTTTTTCTCCAGATATTGAGGTTCTCACATAAACCTATATGAAAAGTACCTACTCTGATGGAGATGTGTGTATATATATATATATATATATATATATATATATATATATATATATATATATATATATATATATATATCCATGCTTCTATAAAGCTCTACTTGGATGATAAGCAATACATCCTTGGTTCCAGAAAGCTCCTCACTGACTGCCATATAGTAGGATGCAAGTATTTTATTAGAAATACCTGTTTGCTTCCACAAGCATCTGAGAATGAATTAATCCAAAGTGAATCACAAACAAAGACGTTGAGCAGTTCTGTATTTGGAACTGCTGTAAGAAGAAAAAATTTTAAGACTCCAACTATTCATATATTAAGACCAGGCTACATTGCACAAACACATGAAAAATGGTGTCGGTATCAGCATCATATCCGTATCCTATCTGTGCTCGTGCTAATGTCCGTATTTGTGTAATATAGGAAACTACATTTATGCTTTTTTTAACAGATATAAGAAAACACATTTCGGCGCTCGAGTATTCCCAAGAAACAACCATCTTCCTGTTGTTTTTTGTATCATCATAATTAATTCGAATGCAACATCTTATGGCATGTTTGTAACATCTCCAAAAACCTAATTAGAAGAAGCACATAGATAGAAATTAAAGCAACAGTTAAAGTGTACCAAAGATCAACACTTCATAAGGAATATGCATAAATCACATTATGTTTAAACTGAATAACTTGCTGACATTATTCATATTTTCGAATTGCATACAGGAATATACATAAATCACATTATGTTCAAAGCACATAGTTTGAAGATTGAAGCGATGGTCTGAATGATCACATAAGGAGTGTACGTACATTCCATTTATTCTTTAGCACTGCTGTTTTCTTACATCAAACACTCTTTTCACTAATTCAAGCTTCATAGACTACTTCTTCTTCCTCTCGTGAGAGTTAACAATAATTCTCAGTACTATAGTACTAGTTATTAACTTTTGTTGCACTTTGAGATTGTCGATGATTTTGGTTCTGTAATAGAACTTCAGTTCAGTACTAGAATTAGATATGAATTTTGGTTCCGAGTCGTCCATTATTACAGACCAGTAAATTTGATCCCCTTCTCCAAATAGTTGAGATGATCAATGGTTGTTTCAGTGCTGTATGGAAGTTACATTTCTTGCCAGGATGAATCTAACTGCCAAATTTAATAGTTATGGTTGAATTTCTAAGACTCTTATTAGCTTCCAATACCATTTACTTGGTACAACATAGTTGAATTAGAAAAATATTACATTAGTAGCTCTTGTTGGAAATGGAAGATTTGATGCCAGAAAGAGTTCAGAAATAGTACTTGTGCATTTTTACTATGTTGGTTTGATCTTACATTATGGTGGAAGCAATGGAGTGCTAAGAGTAGGTAAGCAAGAAGGAAATGTGAAGGCATGCCAACCACAGTTGATGCTTTTGCCAACAAACCAAGTAAACTTTCAAGCTAGGGAGGAAGGAAACGATTTGCTTGTGAAATCATCTGCAGGCCAAGGGAGAAGAAGGTTAATTAATGGGAGATTTTAATAATAGTCTTGGTGGCATGTGGGGGGATGTTGATATCAATATTCCAACTATAAAATTGATGTATCTTTTAGGTCCCTCGATCCAAAAGAGCAGCATTTGGCTGAGGGCTCCTATACCCTCAAGCAACAATCAGAAGGTTAATCAGTATACTAAAAAGGATCAACCGGTCCAGTAATCGAGCACTTAATCTTATTAATTGAGGGGTCGATTATTGAAAAAAATCCAAGTGTCCCCGTAATGTAATTAACCCCGTCGAGTAATCTGATTAATCGGTAACCACCCATGAAACGAGAGCGTAACATCGGGAGTACTTATTCCCATTCAAGACTACTGATATCAATTGTGAAGGGTTTCCGTCTTCCTACCGATCAAAACCCTAGAACAGCAATTCCTATAACAATCCACCTACATTGACTAATGAAAGGAAGAAGAATAATTATCCCAAGCAAATAACCCAATATCATAATTAAAGTTTCCATCTACAATCGATCAGAAACACTAAAAGATTGCAACTTTCTCCACTATCCACGGAAGGAAAAGAACCAAATCGACCATACCGAATCGTCGGATAAGCATTATACTCTACGGTCAATCAAAACCCTAAAAGTCACAACTTTCTTCATTTTCCATGGCGAAAACAAAAGAATCGACCGAATATATGATATATAGAGAAGGAAAGGGGAAACTGGAAACCCTAGGGAAAGATAAATTGTTGGAGAGAGGAAGAGGTGACTTACTCTTTTGAGTTCCTTCTTCCGGAGCTCCTTCCGGTAGGCATCAGTGGGATTCATCACCTTTCCTCCCTTCGTCGTCTTCATCTCTCTCCCCCTCTTTTTCAAGAGTGCACTCGTTATCTAACTTTTGTTGGAACGAGGCTGGAGGAGCTCGAGAAGAGGGCTGGGGAAATTCGAGAGAGAGGGTAGGAGAGGGAAAATGAAATCTCGAGAAGGAAATGAGTGGGAAAATGAAAATGTGTGGGGGAGAGTTGGAATTTTTTTCTTTCCTTCCCCTGTCACATAAATTGTAACGGTTTTTAATGTTATAAAAGTTATAAAATTATAAAATTATAAAACTAAAATGTTTGTAACGTTTTATTAAATTTTGTAACGGTTATTATCGTTACAAGAGTGTTACGGTAATAACCGTTACTAATCATAAAAAAATGTGTTACAAATTACATGTTTTGGTGTAGTGGAGGTCAACTGCAAAGAAATAGATAAACAGAAGTTAAAATTATGCTGGAAAAATGCATAAGAAACAACATGAGTACGCAATAGTCATAAATACAAAGAGCTGTGTTGCGCTATCCCTATGATGAACGACGACTAGGTTGTACGACATCCTAGGTTGTACGATAATTAAGTTGCATGACATCCCAGGTTGCACGACATCCTAGGTTGCACGACAATTAAGTTGTGCGACATCCTGAGTTGTACGACATACTTGGTTGTGCAACAACTTGGTTGCGCAATATCCTTGGTTGCACAACAAATGAGTTATGCGACAGCATGCGTAACACGATTTGTAAGAACGAACAGTGCTCAAACAAAGCAACCACTCCCTAATAAGGGGTGGCGCAAAGTTTGTGATGCACCAAACACTCTAAAAAGAGGGGCACAAGTCATTCAAATTGAAAAACCAAGAGGGCGTCGGCCACCATGTTCAAAGTCGTTCGTTTTCGGTCACCATCCAAAGCAGGGTTAGCCATTTCTCGTCGTGAAGAGGGAGGCGCATACTGCGACGCACGGGTCGGCAGAGTACGGGTCGAGGGTTCAACAACACCCTTTCTTTATCGTGGCGGTCTTCTTGGGTGCCATTACGTCGAGAAGATGATCGGAAGGAAGATAAAGAAAGCTCAAAGGATGCTCAAAGAGTTCTCTCAAAAAATTAAAGCAAGTGTTAAAGATTAAAGTCGGCTAAATAGGGGTTATTTATAGCCTAAATAGAATCCTAACAGTCACCCCAAGCTGCGCATAAAATATCGTAACAACTCGTAACAAACTGCGCGAGATAGGCGCAACTCGACTCAGTAATTACCACGATTCAAAGTATTTCGAAGTTTTGTGACATTTCAAAATTCAAAAACTTTAAAGGGGATCTTGTAGAGCCTAAAAATTAAGTTGTGCCATGTTTGTACTACTCAGCAATCAAGTTGTGCCCAAAAAAATCAAGTTGTGCCGCTGTTATGTAGCCCAGAAATCAAGTTGTGCCACTGCTCAAGTTGTGCCACATATCAGATTGCGCCTAATCACATTGTACCTAAACCTACGTGGAGCCTGATAGTAATTGTCATCAATAAATGACAGCACTGACAACTAACAATACGTCAAATGAAGAAATCTCTTTAAATCACGTGAAGCGTGGCGCTCGAAACGATTTGCTGTCATTGATGACAGCTGTTTAGCGCGCTCTGCAAGTTGCACCTAGGCGCAACCTAATCAAACCCTCCTCATAAACTGACACGTAACCCAAATGCTAGGCACAGTTTGATGTAAGGCGCAATCTGGTTAAAATGGTACACAGAATGCAACGAGATGACGTGTCCTTCATGCCACTAACTTTGTAGAACGTACGCACCATAATGCCACGATCAAACATATCACCATCAAATGATGCCACGTGACTATGCACTGAGTTGTACCTAGGCACAACCTGATCAAGCACAGTTTGACTCTTTGACTGAAGCTCGCGCAACCTGACAAAGTTGAAGCAACTAACGTTCTAAAGCAGGATGACGTGGAGCATATGCCACTAATCTCTCAAAATGTGTCAACTACTCTGTATACGACCATGCGCATCTCAATCATATGATGCCGTGCGTCTAAATACAGTTGGTACACGTTCGAGTAATTGAATGGAAGTTGATGCAACCTGAGGTTGGTGCAACCCGAAGCTGCGCAGTTCAACCTCGTGTATATCAGAATAACTGCTAAAACAGTTATTTTCAGAACTCTATAAATAGAGTTTCCAATCATTATCAAAGGACCAGAGATCAAGAGTTCTTGCAAAAGTGCTGTTGCATTCTTCAGAGGTCGTAGTCTTCAAGTTCACATAGTCCAAGGGATAAAGCGTTCGTCTTCTGATCGGATTCCTAAAGTTGTACTTTCCCAGAATTTATTGTACTTTGTACGATTCTTTTCATGTTTGGAATAAACTTTTTGTTTTTGCAAACACCTTCAGCTCTAGGCCATATCCAACTCTATATGGGATATGTGTTACAGTCTTTCTCACAACCCTAGTGGACCCATCCCTATGTTTTGTGATTCTACCAGACATGGCTATCGTATTGATGATCCAGAGGCTCAGCAATTCTTTGACCCTGCTGCTGCCCAATATGATCCCAACCATTCAGCTGAGACCGGTCCTTCCAGTGCTACTGCTGATGTTGATGATGAGGATGACGATTTAGGATATGTTTCCTCGTGATAGTTCACTATTAGTTATGTTTTACATTTTGTGTATGACTTTGTATTAGTGATAAATGCTTCTTTCAAGCATTATCAGCCTTATTAGTGATGTATGAACTCTCTATCTATTTTCAATTTTTGTGAGTATTTTTTATTTCAGTACTATTCATTTTTTTTAAATAGTTTGATCTACTTCTTAACTGTGCTAAGTGTTACTATTATCATTTTGTTCACATGACAAAACGGGGGAGTAATAATGATACTTAAATAAAATGCTGCATGTTGAATTTTTTTCACTATTAAAAGTTTATTTGGAGAAAGTTTTTATCTAGACAGATTCAGCTGATATATTTTGTTACGGGGAATAACAAGACTTGACTGTACATTACGGAAGAGCAATTATATTGCACCAATATTGACGGCCAAAGCTGCTACCGAACCTTCAGTACAATATCAAGTCTACTTCCAAATCAAGCTAAATTTTCTTAAGTATCAATCGTAGTTTTGTCAAATTATCACAATGGGGTAGATTGTTGCCCATAAAGCCATAGTCAAATCGATTTTGATAATTGACTTAAAACTCTGAACATGATATGAAAAGAAACCGAAGATTAAAGTTTACATCTCCTCTAAACTTTTTCACATTTATTTTGTATTTTTCTTTTATTGAGTCTAGATTGATTTGTGAGTCGGAATCACTAGCATTTAGAAAGATCAATCTTAAAACCTATCCTTGATCCATTTCTCTTAACCCAAAAACTTGATTCATTTCATGAACCAATCCAAACCCACATCCAAAAGCCAAAACCAAATTCGTGTTGACCAGAACCCAATGCAGCCGAACTCGGCTTGAGTTCTGCCCGAACTCGGACCAAACTCTTTCCCTGGGATTTCTCCTAGTCAGCATCTTTACATATTCTTTTGGATCATCAATGTTTAAATTTATGAACGTTAGGCTACCGAGTTCTTCCCGAACTCTGTCTTTGAAAAACCTTTAAAAAGAGAAGAAATTCCTATTTCTATTCGCTTATTCATTCTTCATCTTCTCTATCTATTCCTAAGCTTTCTATTCAAATAACAAAGCTTAAATCTTCAAATCTCTAAGACAACCCGATTCTTCTAGTACTGATGGTTTTTCAATTAGGAGAATTCGAGTTGTACAAAGCTTGGCGTATAAAAACTTTTCTCAGAAAAGTGTTGTTGATGTTTGATGGTGGGCTTCGGATAAAAATACGACGGTGTTGAAGTTGGCGTGTTATTCGGAGTAAAGCACGCAGTGTAATCTCTATTCAAATAGTGGATTATAGCTTGCCAGAGTTCTAGCGAACTGGACTAGTCCTCTTAGAGGGAAACCAGTATAAACCTGTTGTGTCTGTGTATTATTTTCTTGCCTCTACTATTTACTGTTTTACTTGCAACTTTATTTGATTGATTATTCGCTTCACCTGCTTAGAATTTTTTTAATTGGTAATTATTTTTCTGCTGCACTCTATTCCATGCTCGGTGCTATCCGATGGGGTGTGCTATTTAATCCTCTGTCCCATCCGATAAATTAATCTTGGCACTATCTATGGATAGTGCATAGTAATATTTGATATGTTTTGAGCTTCTACAAGACCCCCTTCAAAGTTTTCAAATTTTAAACATTTCAAAATTTGAACTACTTTGAATAAGAAGCGGCCTTGCGTGTTTGGCGCGCCACAAAATCCTAACCGACCATGTTTTATGCACGATTTGCATGACTGTTATGTTTTCGGTTTAGGCTATAATAGCCCGTCGAGAAGAGAGAGAGGATTCTTTCTAGAATTCTCAAACCCTCGAAGTCTCTTTGTTGACTCTTCCTCCCAAGTTCTTCGAAGTTTTCATACGACCAACATGGCTCCTAAGAGATCTGCCGTCGAGAAAGGGAAAAAAGTAGTCAGAGCTGCATCGCGCGTGCCTCCGTTGATGGTGTCGCAGCACGTGGCATCGTTGGCGAGATGCGAGGTAGCAAACCCCACTCTTGATGGTGAGAAACCCATCAGAGAAGATATGCTCGCTCCATTCGCGCATAGCATACTCAAAGCCAACGTCAACTACCTCTTTCAGAGTGTTGGTCGACGCTTGCACTTTTTCCAAAATGTGCTACCTCTTTCAGTGTGTTGGCCTAAATCATGTGTGCGCATTCTCATCATATCATGCATAATGTGCCATGATGCACGTATTGTCATGCTGCACAAATTAAATAAGTCAGGATGCATACGTAAATCATTGACTATCCAATGTCATGTGCAAACTGTGAACTGAACATAGAACTATCATATCTATCTGCACCATCTAAGGAATGTCCTTGCATGCTATACGCCATTCATGATTGGCGCAGAGTTTAAATAATCACATAAATTCTTAATTGACTTTATAAGAACAATATTTCGTGATTCTAACTCTTTGTTTTCTTTTGTAGTTGATCTGAGGGAAGACCCCTATGCTGAAGTATTGACCTCTGCCTTTCGGGTGTCAGAGTATCAAGAGAATCTTTCTCATATCAATTTCCTGCAGTACGATGGGTCACCTGCTAGACGAACTCTTTTGGAAAACCAAGAAGATAGGACTCTGCTGTGCCTGATGAATGGCACTTCTTTTCTGACTGTGGATGAGGCTCCTCACAAGAAGCCAGCTTTCCTGTTTGGAGAGGTCGTAGATGTAGACTCCCAACCAAAGTCAAAAAGGAGTTTTGAACTTTTCTAAGGGGAAACGCATTGGTGTATCACCCTGAAATGACAAGGAAACTGTCCCTTGTTTGCAAGAACAAAAGTCTTTATTACAAACTTAGAAAAAGAGTACAATTAATCTCTGGAGAAGTACAACTATAGGAATCTGATCAGAAGATGATCACTTCATCATTGGATAATGTAATATCGAAGATACGAGCCTATGGAGAATGCCACAGCACTTTAGCAGGAGATTATGATAATTCCTGATGCTTTGAGATTGATTTGAAATACTATTTATAGAGTTCTTGAAATAATTTTTTAGCAGTTATTCTGGGTTGCGCGCGCTTCAGGTTGCGCGCCTCCTGTTCACTTGCGTGAACGGTTGTACTAACTATTATGGACGTGTGGCATCGTTTGATTGAGATGTGCGTGGTCGTGGGCAGTATAGTTGGCATGTTCTGCAAAGTTAGTGGCTTGCTGTAACGTCCCAGTCCCATAAATAATAGGACTAGAACGTAATCATGCCAGCTGTATACATACGAAGAATATGGACCGTCGTATGTATACATAAGCTGTAAAATGCAGTAACCAAGGTACTAAATCTCATCCATGAAGATAAATAATGATATAATAGCAACTTTGAATTTGTCATGTATACAATCGTTGGGCGGAGACAAATCCACTACCAACTATGAAAAGAAATACATAATAAAAGAAAGAGTTTGGCGAGCGAAGCGAAGACGATCAAAGTGCAATCATACTCAAAAAAATAGAGATGATCATGGCCACGGCTAGAACACCTGCGAAAGACAAGAGCACACACCTGGCGAGATAACCAGGTCCTCAGAGGGACGTAACAAGATACATAAACAATGCCACATAAATACTGAATATAAAATATGCCACAGTCAAAGAAAGTGACAAGACATAAATAAGGTAACCTAACCGTACTAAAGTGATCATGCAATTGAGAAACAATCCTTCGACGCATGAGCCCTGGCTGTAAATGGGATCGACATAGTTCCCATATAGGGCGCCAGGGGCCTACGTCCGTAACGTCCAAAGATCGTCAGAGGGCATCATGTGCAAGGGGCTACGTCCATAACGCTCTGGAAAACGTTAGAGGGCACCTGGAGCCTGCGTCTCCGGAAGAGCGCACAGGTAATAAGGGAAGTGCAAAGAAGCCCATACGTTAGGTAATGTTCTTTCCACCCAATGCACCTATCATGTCGCATCCACGACCATGTAACACTACTAACCGTCAAGTCTTCTAACATACAACTATTGACAGTTAGACCTAACGTACGTCCTATACGCATCAGTGATCAGCCAACATGCAAGTTCGGATGCTATATGCTACTCACAACTCACACATCTTGTGGCACATCAGTGTCAAAGTTTATGTAATACACTAAACTAGTGGTAGTCCATTAACTTTAGGTCCATATGCAATCAAAGGATAATAACAAAATACAGCTAATATCACTGAGCATGTACTAGGTCAGGAACTGTAATAATGGTACAGTTAAAAGAAATAAAAAAAATACACAGTGATATGCAATAAATAAAATGCAGACAAATTATAAACAGTAAATTATGGCAAGGTATCTTGCCTGGTGTTACGCCTGGTGTGCGATAATCTGGCCAGTTCCGTTTTGTCCAATAGCCATGTTTGATGTGAAGAAGTCCGAAAGAAATAAGTATGTGATTAGTCATGGTCAGATGTCATATATTCTAAGAAGAAGATTTGATTTATGTAAAAGATAATTCTTAATTTAAAATATATATATATATATAAACAGTCATAGCTATCTATGAAAAATATATTTTGTATTTTGTTATTAAATCAATAATTTATTTAAAAAATATTTTACATAAATCTCTAAAACTTCAAGAAAATCATTTGAGGCTTAAAACGCTAAAATTCTTCAAACTAAAAATTTAGAAAATATTTATAACTTATTTATAATAGTGGAAACTATATTTTATTGATCAAATTATTTGTAGGTAAATATTCCGAAAAAAACTATTTTAGATAAATAATTAAAAATTCTAATAAAAATTAATTTAGGTCGTAACTATAATTTAATTTGGAAATAATAGTAATAAACATTTTTATTTTGGAATATCATAACATAATTTAGGCTAATCCAAATTCCATATTTTTGGTACCCTAAAAATTTTGAAAACAAATATACAAAATTTTCAAATACTTTATTTTATTAATAACCCGACTTCCCAATATACCTACAACTAGTACACATATACATACCATTTTGAAAAATATATTATTATTAATATAATAAAACACACAAGTAATTTTTTATTGATATAAACAAAATATAAAATAAAATAAAATGCAGCAGTACCTACTTTAAAGAGAATGGAAATGAGAGAGGGCAGGAGGGAGTGTAGGAAGGGGGGTTTCTCACCAGAGGGGGCTCCGGCGTCGTCGCCGACGGCGCTGGCGGCTGCCGGCGGAGGGACGGCCACGGCGGAGTTGGGCTAGTTGGCAAGAACGCGGCCGAGTCGGGCGCGGTCGGTAGCGGCAGCCAGGCACGGCGGCTGGTCCGGTACTGGTGATTGTCGGAGGCGGCGAAGATTTGGTGGCACGGGAGAACGGCGGACCGGGATGGCCGATCTCTTCGGAGGAGGCCGACGGACATGCGTCTCCGGGACAAGAGCGATTTGCGGAGGTCGGTTCGACGTGGCTCTCGGCTGCGGCGGCGGAAGGATGCGGATCTCTGGTGGAGGTGTACCCCGCTGGCGCTTGGCTCGGGACTGGAGGCTAGCGACGCCCGGCTTGTGGGGCGGATGCACAGGCATGATACGGGTACGGCTCGGCGTGGTGGTCGCCGGCGGTGCGACGAGGCGGGAGAAAGGTGAGGGTCATGGTTCCTTTTTCTTTTCTTTTTTTTTCCTGTGGTGGGTTTGGTTGTCGGTGGAGGGAAGGAACGACGGGGTTAGACGGTGGTGGTCGTGCTTGATGGTGGTGGTGGAAGTTGGCATTGGCTGTCGGCCGACTTGGCCAGGGTCAATGACAGGGTTGGTGGTGTTGACCTGGGGTCGGGCAGAAGGGAGATAATCTGGCGGTGGCAGTGATGACGACGGGGTGAGAACGGGCTGCGGTTGTCGATGGTGATTGCTGTATTGGTGTTGTGTCGACGAGTAGAGGGTTGCCGGCAGATGGCTGGGCTAGAAGTCGGGAAGGAGGGATGATGGTGAAGGTGATGGTAATGGTGGATGGTGGTGAAGGTGGTCGGGATGATGATGGTGATAGATTTTCTGGCATGGTGGGGTTGGTTGCTGCCTCGACCGGGATGGAGGTTGTAGGATTAGGATTCTGCATTTGCATTGCTGGGTTGGGTTGCGTCGTATCGGGTGTGTCCGACACGACGGGGGCGGAGGTTCGGATCTGTCGGACCCGGGGTACAGAAAAATGTATTTATATAATATAGGATATAATGGAAAGGAAAGGAGGACACCGACATGATGCATGATTTGTGGTAGAAATTATTTGAGGAGATGACTGTAGAGAAACCAATGAAAAAAGAGAACAATAAGCCTCTCCTTATATAGGAGGTGGAAGCTCCCATTTAGATAAGGATTAGGACGATTTAAATCCCCATAGATAATTCTTCCATTAATTTAAATCGATGATAAATCTATCCGATTCAATCCAAATCAAATATCGATAATCCTTCATTTAATTTAAGTCTATAAAATCTTTTCCAATTTAAATTAACAAAATAATTCAAATATTAAAGAAAACAAAAATTTTAAATATCTTTTTCATAAATATTAAAATATAGCATTAATTAATTTCAAAAATCAAGACAATTACTTAAATATTAACTTATAAAATAGCCTTTATAAATAACAAAATATATTAATAATCAAATTTCCAATTTTGTAAAATATTTGGAATACATTTCATATAAACCAAAATTTTCAAATCACTACATATTTTTAAACGACGAATAAAATAACTCTTTTATACCGAATAAAAATATTTATCACATTTGTTTGAACATGTACTTTCCTATATAAAATAAAAATGTTTTCTAAAATATGTACCTCGACACATATTCGCACTCGTCGAGCAAATACAAAACGCAAATCTCGCATGCTACGCAAATACAACAATGCGAACTCGTATGCGACATGCCGACACAAAGTACAAAATAAATAGAAAAATATTTAAAAAAATCGTAGTAGAAATTTAGGGGGTTTACATCCTACCCAACTTAAAAAAATTTTGTCCTCGAAATTTTGGAGTAATTAGGGTAGGTAGGTTAAAAAGTTTAACGATAAAGAAGTATGACACAACATTTCGACAAGGCAAGGAAACGTTGTTTAACACAAGCATGCAATTAGAAAGTCATCCCGGATATGGAACTGAATGAGGGTTGCTAGTTAACACCATGAAACACGGAAGAATTAAGGTTTAAAGTTAGTCATGATAAGTCATGAAATAACTAGATGAGGAATCGACTAGATTTAAGGGCAAGCAATTGAGGGAATATAGCCGTTTAGGTTTAGAGTTGAATCATTCCAAGTTCCGATAAGGTCGCAAAATGAATCTAGGGTCGCAGAAAGAGGACGAGTAACTCAAGACGGAGATAAAGACACATTGGTAGGTCAGTAGCTAACTATCTCTGTGTAGATACAAACTTCATGGTCATAGGAGAATAGTTTGGCATAACTATCAAGTACAAGCTTCGTCTAGAATAGGTAAAAGGCGAAAGCCAACAAGAGTTCAAGGAATATGTTTTGAATACCAATATGCGATTCAATGACGATGAAAATTTTTCAAGTATAATTGTCAAGGCAGTCGCGGATGAGACTCTAGGGACAAGTTTGACTATGTCTCCATATGCGTAGAATAATATACGAAAAGCGAACCAAAGTGCAATAGGTTGATCAGTCCATCTTGCACCGGTTCTGATTAGACATTATGTTAGTTGGAGTGACCCAATAAAACATGTCATGATCAAGCTTGATAAGAAAATAAGCTTGCAAAATTTATGCTAAGTTAGCATTAAAAATAGTCAAAGTATAAGTAAGGGACCATGATAAAGGAAATTAAATAGTCCAAGGTCCTTTAATATCTAAGTCTTATCCAAAGTTTGGGCCTATACAGTCGGCTTGGTTGACTAGATAAGTTAGGGTCCACTGAATTCTATGGTCCAAATGAACCTATCAATGTGGTCCACAAAAATGTTGGTTAGGTCGTGAGGTATTCTACCCAACTTACAAGAGTTAAACTGGTAGTACGAGGGTGCAATGGGTCAAGCAATCAAGGTAAAGCATAGAGTCAAGCATATAAGGAATTTAGTAGAACACAATGAGAAAGTATATTGGTCGAAAGATTTGAGTCAGTGCTGGACCCCTATTTGAAGGTATAAGTATTTTGGTATCATGGTAGAGGTTATAGTTTAGTATTTTGACCAGAAAGTTATATCAAGAAAATAGAGTACAAGGAGAAGTGTTTTAGTGGCACGTGATATACCTACATGAAGGTGGGCTCGTCTAGGTCTTGTATATGGAATTTGTTGGAAGAAAAAGTCTATTGTTGTGCTCCAAATATCAAAGTCATGATAGGGAACCCCAAATGATCAAAATAGAAGGTGGGTTCTCATGTTGTACTAATTAATGCACAAAAAGATACAGTTAAAGCACAAAATAAAGATAATTAGAAAATCTCGTAGATCAAGTTAGAATAAGTTAGGGACACAGTTTCTAGAGAAAAAATAGTCTCATGGATAAGGGTATGGTCAAGGGAATGATTCTAATCATTTCTAAGTTTCAAATAATTAGATGGTCACGATAAACGATCTAGATTTGAGGGAAGGTCGAGTGGGTCAACATAAAGATATAGTTATACAGTTTGGTCGATGACTAACTATACTTGAGTATATACCTCTATCATGGTTATGAGTGATATGGCAACTTTACTCCTATCTTATTAGGGCTATCTTGGTTGTCTACCACTATAAGTCTAACTTCTTGAACTCGAGCCTTCACAAAAAATCAAAAAAATCTTCCAAAATTTCTATTCATTCTAATTCGTCCAACATAATCATAACAAAATGTTAATTCTTTTAATCAATCTATCATATCATTAATAACCTTTTCCCAACTTGTAATAAAACTTAATATTCAAATAATCATATCAGTCGTCAACTCTTTTTTTTCCATAATCAAGGCTTTAAAGTCGAAATCTAATATCTAAATAACCTTATAATTCATAGGTCATATGATACAATTTAATTCAAGAAAACATTTTACCCAAAATTTATCTATCGTCCTCAAAGTTTGGTCAATCGTAAATCCTAATTTAACATTTAAAAAAATTTAAGATACTTTTCAAATCAAATTTATATCCCTCCAAAATGGTATAGCTATAACTCAATAATTCAAAACACAAAATCAAATTAATTTGTTTTTTCGACCTAGCTATCCTCTTATATGTATCGCCTTGAAATATCAAAATAAAATTTCCACTATCCTGTGAAGGCGGTAATATGATACTACTCAACTTGGAATTAACTAATCCTTAAAATAAAATCTCAATGCATATTAATTGTCAATACAACCTTCTAGCCATGTGTTTAATCTATGGGCATATACTGGTGTAGTCATCTTACCAAGCACGAAACTAAGAATTTACGGTAGAAGGAGTCAAGCAAGATGCAAATCAAGGAGGTCGAACGAGAGTTCAAAATTTGAAGTCAAGGAAGGATGTCAAGTAGGTGGATGAGACACTAGACTCTATCCTATATTACAGGCCCGTTCAGTACAGTCATGTAACCGAAATGGCAAATTTGGCCTGCATGGGCCACCACAAAAACATGTAACGCCCCAGTCCCATAAATAATAGGACTAGAACGTAATCATGCCAGCTGTATACATACGAAGAATATGGACCGTCGTATGTATACATAAGCTGTAAAATACAGTAAGCAAGGCACTAAATCCCATCTACGAAGATAAATAATGATATAATAGCAACTTTGAATTTGTCATGTATACAATCGTTGGACGGAGACAAATCTACTACCAACTATGAAAAGAAATACATAATAAAAGAAAGAGTTTGGCGAGCGAAGCGAAGACCAAAGTGCAATCATCCTCGAAAAAATAGAGATGATCATGGCCACGGCTAAAACACCTGCGAAAGACAAGAGCACACACCTGGCGGGATAACCAGGTCCTTAGAGGGACGTAACAAGATATATAAAGAACATGCCACATAAATATTGAATATAAAATATGCCACAGTCAAAGAAAGTGACAAGACATAAATAAGGTAACCTAACCGTACTAAAGTGATCATGCAGTTGAGAAACAATTCTTCGACGCATGACCCCTGACTGTAAATAGGATCGGCATAGTCCCCATATAGGGCACCAGGGGCCTACGTCCGTAACGTCCGAAGATTATCAGAGGGCATCATTTGTAAGGGGCTACGTCCATAACACTCTGGAAAACGTCAGAGGGCACCTGGAGCCTGCGTCTCCGGAGGAGCGCACAGGTAATAAGGGAAGTGCAAAGAAGCCCATACGTCAGGTAATATTCTCCCCATCCAATGCACCTATCATGTCGCATCCACGACCATGTAATACTACTAACCGTCAAGTCTTCTAACATACAACTATTGATAGTTAGACCTAACGCACGTCCTATGCGCATCAGTGATCAGCCAATACGCAAGTCCGGATGCTATATGCTACTCACAACTCACATATCTCGTGGCACATCAGTGTCAAAGTTTATGTAATGCACTAAACTAGTGGTAGTCCCTTAACTCTAGGTCCATATACAATCAAAGGATAATAACAAAATACAGCTAATATCACTGAGCAGGCACTAGGTCAGGAACTGTAATAATGGTACAGTTAAAAGAAATAAAAATAAATACACAGTGTTATGCAATAAATAAAATGCACACGAATTATAAACAGTAAATTATGGCAAGGTAACTGAAGTACAGGTAGGCAACTCTAGAGGGGGGTGAATAGAGTTTATAACAAAAATGATTAATTAAAAATTTAAACTCTCTTCACCAACTAAATAATCAGAGTAAAAGAAATACAAAAATAAAGAGTAGAGAGCAAGCACAAAAACAGCAAGATTTTTAACCTGGTTTTCCTCGTGGAGGACTAGTCCAGGCCTGAGAACTCTAGCTCAGGATTGAAATCCACTATTTATGAAATAGGGTTACAACCACGTGCCTTTTCAAAGAAGAGCATGCCAAACTTCTTTCAATGATCGCTTTGGCGAAACTTAGACTTTTCCAAGTGACTTACAACTTCTTGCACTTCAAACTTCTAGCTGGATCGTACCGAGCAACTTGGACGGTTGGGAAGTTTGAATGCTAAGTTGATGGGAAAGTAAGCCTCTTTAATATATAGGCTATGTAAGAGAAGAAGAAGAGAAGATTGGATGGTTTAAAATGAGAGAAACCAAAGCCTATTTATAGGATTCGGGGTAGGCAGAATTCGGCCAGAATTCTGTATGTAGAATTCAAATTTTCGGTCGTTGGACAACTAGCAGTGATCAAGACCTAAAAATCAGCACCCTGTAATTTAGGGGACAGAGTTCGGCCCGAACTCTGTATAGAGGCAGAGTTTGTCCCGAACTCTGTCTCCTATGGACAAAATGTTCTTTGTGGGCTTTTGGATGAATAGGTTGATTTGGATTTAGGCTAAGTAAACCTATAAAAATACGTCTAGCCCAAAGTTGCTCAGTATGACCCAACGTACAGCATCCTATCCTCAAAAACAATAAAAATACAGACTCTAGTATACACAAAAAAATAAATCTTCAAGCAGCTTTGATCTTGAACCAAAGAGCTGAGTAGATTGATTTTGAGCTCGATGTGTCACATTGGACTATGAAAAATATTGTTTTGTTAATTTTTAAGATTAGGTTGACTGTGATCCTGTTTGGGTCAACAATCTCCCCCATTTTGATAATTGACAAAATATGATATTTGTATGTCTAATATTCATACCTGGACATATTATGGCTCTCCCGTACTTGAACAACCGTACTCCCCCATAAACTAATATTTCCTGTAACAAGTACTCATCCAAATATACATATCCAAGTATACACAATTCATAATGCTAATCCAAATAGCAATGGTTCACAATTCATAGTACGAAGACAAATATTAATGGTTCTCCCCCTTTTGACAATCAGCAAAAATGGAGACATAAATAGAGCATGCAAGTAGTACTAAGAGAAGTAATAAAACTTCCATCCACATAATGAAAGAGAACATGCAAGTAGTACTAACTAAGAGCAAACTGAGCCATAGAGTTAAAAATATAAAAACATAGTGCCAAAATAAAAATAGTCCTAATCATTAGTGGCAGTACAATAGCCATATCCATCAAGGAGCACGTGAAGGCCCCGTACCATCAGAACCGGTACGATGGGGATCCACAAATACAGAAGTCAGATCAAGATAGCGACGAACCGAAGAATCGCCAAAATGATAACCGTCGTGAGACGGATCACGCATCATCGGAATTGGCATCGTCGGATGGGAGGCCATGGAGTACTGAATGTCGTGGATGGAGTTGCTGAGTACACTCATCTGCAGAGTGGTACGGTAGTCCATCTGCATCCAGCGATCATCCATCTCGGCCCAGCGTGCGTCCTCCAAACGGAAGCGATCGCGAAGCATGGTCTGAATAGAGTCCAGTGTAGCAGTGGACTCGGGAGCAGGTGAATCAGAAGCAGCAAAGGTGCAGGAGAGTCAGGCTCCTCAGCATCATCAGACTCAGAAGAGGCTACAGCAGTAATAGTTGTCCTTGCCGTAGTCAGAAAGGCAGGAGGGGCAAGGACTGACACTGATCCAATGGGACATAAAAGGCACAAAAAATCAAAGGAAGATACATGGTATAAACCAAAGATTTTGGTTTCGGCCTAGCATGAATCATCCAATCCATCATCGTGCGAGGAAAGTTAAAGGGGACGCAAAAGTGGAGAAAGAAAAGAGCAGTAATCTCAAAGTAAGTAACTTCATCTTTCGATCCAGCTTTTGGCAAAATCGAAGAAAATATAATTCGATGAAGTTCATAAAAATGATTATTGAGATGTTTAGCCATAAGTTTTAGAGGAGAAGGATTTGGAGAGCAAAGATCACCCTTGAAACTTTCCAACGTGGTCTCACCGGGGAAAACAAAGTCCCGGGCATCATCAAGCCGTTCCCAAGTGTTAGGGTCGGGCAAACCAAGAAGGTCGGCTAACTCGATATCATCAAAAAATATGTCTATACCGACGACACGTGAATATGCGGTCGCGGTCACAAGTCATGTTGCAATAAAAAATTTGTATGGCATTCACATAGATCGGTTCACGAGTTGCAACAAGTTCATCAAGACATAAGTCACGAAAGTTAGGAAAAAAATTGAAAAACACCGTAAACTTAATAGGGTGTCCCGCAAAGACACTAAGATGACGAAAGTCGGTGAACCATGCGTTAGACGCATCTAAGGACATAAAAATACGGTCATCGTATGTGTCGGCATTGATGGATGGAGGTGGATTAAAAAGAGGGTGGATCAAGTTAGGAGGAGGATGAGGAATAGGTTGTGGTGGAGGACTAGGTTGTGAGTTTGGGTTAGGATTAGTAGAGGATTCACCGATACTTCTCCTTTGTCTCTTACCCCTGCCAAGCAACCTAGGTGCCATTAAAAAAATTGAGAATGAAGAGAAAGAGAGAGAGATATACCTTGAAAGAGACCTAAGATGGAGGAGAATAACTCCAAGAGAGACTTTCTTAAGTTTGGAGAAAGATTTCCCAAGGAATGGATACTTCAAGGGTTAGGGTTTTGAAAGAAATATGTGTGGAGATATAGAAAAAAGACAATGGAGGGAAGAGGGAGAGGCAATCCCGAATATATGTCTCTTTGGTTGGCTGGTCGGGTAAAACAGGAGCCATTGGATGAAGATTTGATCAACGGCTGAGAGTGTCCCGAGGTTCTAGAACAAGGAGGCCGAACTCTGTATGGGGGCAGAGTTCGGCCCGAGTTCTGGTCCCTTAGGCCAAAACTTCAAGCAGGAAATTAAAAACAAGATATGGAGAATATTATGAAAAAATAGTCATAATAAAAATAAGAACTTCAAGCAGGAAATTAAAAACAAGATATGAAGAGTATTATGAAGAAATAGTCAAAAAGATTTTAAGAGATTTAGAAATTTCAAATGGGGCAGGCTAAAAAAAATTGACCATATAATAACTAAGGAGTTATGACAAATCAATATGGTGAAGCTGCTATGGGGTAGCTGCAGGGGCCAGATCCCAGCTAGCGGTAGTCCGAAGACTAGTGCACCGTATCGCTTAGGCTTTTATGCCTTGTTGTCAGAAGGACCCTTTCGGCTTGTACCCATAGCAAAGACAGCATAGAGAATTGTGACATAGTCGATAATTATGCAGGCCAATTTAATGTATAACCGTTTCGTCTAAAATTCCTAATTCACGACAAAAAAAATTGAATCGCTCCTCGGATAATAATTTTGTAAAGAAATCGGCCAACTGATGATCAGTGTCAATAAATTCTAAATTAATAGTATCATTCTGTTGGTGATCACGCAAAAAGTGGTGACGAATTTTAATGTGTTTCGTGCGTGAGTGACATATGGGGTTCTTAGTGAGATTTATAGCACTAGTGTTGTCACAAAATATAGGAATGTGCATGAAAGATAAGTTATAGTCTTCAAGGGTTTGCTTCATCCATAGAATTTGTGCACAACAACGACCAGCTGCGATATATTCAGCTTCTGTTGTGGATAGTACGACAGAATTATGTTTCTTGCTAAACCAAGAGACTAGAGCCTTTCCTAATAAATGACACGTGCCGCTTGTACTTTTACGGTCGACCTTGCATCCGATAAAATCAGCATCAAAGTAAACAATGAGGTCAAATGATGTTGATTTGGGATACCATAGGCCCACTGTAACCATACCCTTAAGGTATCAAAAGATACGCTTAACGGCGGACATGTATGATTCTTTAGGATTTGCTTGATATCTAGCACACAGGCAAACACTAAACATAATATCAGGGCAACTAGCAGTTAAATAAAGTAGACTGCCTATCATACCTTGATACTTACGTTGATCGACAGGTTTGCCGCTTTTATCTGATTCTAGTTTGGTTGTAGTAGCTATTGGAGTGCCGATTGGTTTGACGTTGTCAAGGTCAAATTTCTTCAGCATGTCCTTTGTATACTTTGACTGACAGATAAAAGTTCTATTTGATGTTTGTTTGACTTACAGCCCAAGAAAGTAATTGAGCTCCCCCATCATGCTCATCTCAAACTCGGTCTGCATACACTTAGCAAAATCTTGACAGAGAGTTTTATCAGTAGAACCAAATATAATATCATCAACGTAAATTTGTACTAAGAGAATAGTGTCTTTGAAAGATTTTATAAAGAGTGTAGTGTCAATTTTCCCTTTTAAAAAACCTTTTTCAAGCAAAAAATTGCTTAGCCATTCATACCAAGCTCTAGGGGCTTGTTTGAGGCCATATAGCGCTTTCTTGAGTTTGAAAACATGGTCGGGAATTTGTGAATTTCAAAACTAGGAGGTTGTTTTACAAAAACTTCCTCCTTAATAAATCTATTCAAGAAAGCACTTTTCACATCCATTTGAAACAGTTTAAAGTTTTAAAAGTTAGCAAATGTACAAAGCATCTAAATGGATTCAAGTCTTGCAATAGGAGCATACGTCTCATCGTAGTCGATACCTTCCTCTTGGTTGTATCCTTGAGCTACTAGACGAGCTTTGTTGCGTGTAACTGAACCATCTTCATTTACTTTGTTGCGAAAAACCTATTTTGTACCAATAATCGAGTGATTAGCTGGCCTAGGAACGAGTTTCCAAACTTGGCTCCTCTCGAATTGGTTGAGTTCTTCTTGCATGGCAGAAATCCAAAACTCATCATTAAAAGCTTCTAAAATATTTTTAGGCTCAATTTGTGAAATGAAGGCAGTGCTAGCAATGGAGTCTCTTAATGATGATCGAGTACTTACTCCGCGTGAAACCTCACCTATTACCAAGTTTTCTGGATGTGACGGCTTGAAAGAGAATTTCTTTGGCAAGCCCTCCAGAGAATTGGTTTCAGTGGTGGTATTCATCGAAGTAGAAGTTGATGGCTCAACATCATCGTCAAGAGTAGTTGTTGTACTGTTATCCTCATCAAAAGTCACATTGGTAGACTCCTCCATAATTAATGAGCATTTGTTGAACACTCTATATCTCTTGCTCTTGGCAGCATAGCCAAGGAAAATACGATCGTCAGCTTTGGCATCAAATTTGCCTAAGTTGTCTTTGGTATTAGGAATAAAACATTGACAACCAAAAACTCTAAAATATGAAACGTTTGGAGTTCTTCCAAACCAAAGCTCATAGGGTGTTTTCTTCGTAATAGGACGAATGAGCACCCTATTTAAAATATGGCACGCCGTACTGACAGCTTCAGTCCAAAAATATTTCGGAAGTAAAAATTTATTCAACATGACTCTAGCCATATCGCCAAGAGTCCTATTCTTTCGCTCCATAACACTATTTTGTTGAGGAGTTCTTGGACAAGAAAACTCATGATTAAAACCATTTAAATCACAAAACTTTTCAAAATTAGTATTTTTGATTTTGCCTCCATGATCACTTCGGATTCGAGTGATCATGTATCCTTTTTCGTTTTGAACCTTTTTAGCAAAAAATTTAAAAACATAAATAGCATCACTTTTGTTTGTATGAAAGAAAACCCAAGTAAATCTAGAAAAGTCATCTACTATAACAAAAGCGTAGAGTTTTCCACCAAGACTGGCTACTCTACTAGGACCAAATAAATCTATATGAAGTAATTACAAGGGTCTAGTAGTACTTACAGAGTTTATGGAATAAAATGAGGACTTGGTTGTCTTATTCAACTCACATTCGGCACATACCGTATCCTTTTGGAATACGATATCGGGCAAGCCTCTAACTAGCTTCTTAGTCGATAGCCTGGATATAGTATCCATATTGGCATGACCAAGACGCTGGTGCCACAATAATCTCTCATCCTTGTGAGCATAGAGACAACTTGCTGTACTGTTAGTATCTCTAGATAGATAGAAAATGTAAATGTTATCCTCTCTTATCCCTTCAAAAATGATGTCTCCCGTTGACCTATCATAAATATAGCATTTATTTTGTCCAAAGTTAATATCATATCCATGATCAGCAAGGTAACTTATGCTGAGCAGGTTATGCTTTAACTCGATCACTAGGCAGACATCCTTTATTACAGGAGTAGGAGGATGACCAATAGTACCATTACCTATGATATACCCTTTTAGGTTGTTGCCGAAGGATACATACCCATCTCTTCATCGATAGTAATACAAAAAGATTTACGTCTCCCGTCATATGTCGCGAGCATCCACTATCGAGAATCCACTTACTTTTAGTTGAGGAAGGAAGGTCCACCTACATCAAGAGTAGATGTGACCTTTGGTACCCATGTTCTTGAGGGTCCTAAAAAGTTAGTTTTTGGCATCCATGCATATATATTCATGTCTACTAATCTCCTAACTCTACATTATGGTGAGATGTGTCCATGCAATCCACAATAGGTACAAATAGCATTCTTATTTATGTTAGAAGCATGTTGATGATGTCTATGTGTATCATGATAAGAGTGGTGTGGAGTAGCATGATAATGACTATATGTAGCATCAGGATGATGATTATATCTATATGCAGTGTGGTAGCGATTTTGTTTATATGTAACATAGTGATGATTATATCTATGTGTAGCATGGTGATTATGTGTCGTATTAGAATGATAGTTATGAGAATAATTTCTACGTGCATATGGTTTATGTGCTGTATGGAAGTGGGTGTACATGAAAGCGTATTTGCGTACTGCAGGTGGATGACGTGCTTGACTATTTTGTGCAGTATTGTGCTTTGTGTGTGTCTCATGTGATTGGGTTTGAGGTTGAGCAACCTGTTTTCCCAAACTAATCTCTAATTTCTTAGAGACAGCTTGCAGTTCACTAACCTTACCATTCAAACCATAAATTTTAGTAATAGAGATCTTGTGTCTATTCTTTTCTTCAGCAAGCTCAGTGTTGAGCACTGTGATCTCTTGTGTATGCTTTTCAATACGTGCTTCGGCATCATGTAGGCTTAATTTAAGCTTAGACACCTCATTTGTGACTTCCGTGGGTGAAGTGTCTCTAATATTATCAAGCAAAGAAGAGAGTTTTTGAATCTCGACTTCATAACTTTTGATCTTCTTATTGGCATGTTTATATTTACTAATGACTTTCTTATGGTCATTGAGTAAATCATTGAATGCATCGCCAAGTTCATCAAAAGTGAAATCATCGAAAGTTTTGGTAGTTACCTTATCTGATATTGCCATTAGGCATACATTGGCGGTGTCTTGAGGAGAGTACTTTTCTTCCTCGAAGTCACTAGCTTCGCTTTCATGCCAAATGCTTGTGTTGGCATATTTTCTTGAGGAAGTCTTCTTATTTGGTTTCTCATATCGGTTGCTCTTCTTTGCGAATGGACAGTCTTTTCGGACGTGTCCAATCTTCTTGCAGCCGTAGCATGTTGGCTCTTCTTTGTCATCTTTTTGTTGTTTCTTCTTTCTTTGATTGAAGCGGAGGAACTTCTTGAAGTTGCGGACGAGGAGAGCTTGATCATCACCTTCCAAATTTTTGTCATCAGTCTCTTCGGGATCAGCTCTCCGACGATGAACTTTAAGGGCAATCTCCTTTGGCTTTGGAGCAGGCTCTTCGAAATCTTTGAGGTCAAGCTCGTGAGTCATCAGCTTTCCCATCAAAGTCTCCATAGACATTGTAGTGAGATTATTGCCTTCTATGATAGCTGTTACCTTAGCGTTCCAAATCTTTGGTAGCCCCCTAAGCAACTTACGGATCTTCTCGTGATTTATATATTGTTTGCCGAGAGAAGACAAGGGGTTGATGATGTCGAGGAATCTTGTGAACATTTGTGTGATCGTCTCATTTGGCTTCATCTTGAATGCCTCATATTCTTGAGAGAGACGACTGATTTTCGACTCCTTGACTTGGGTGGTTCCTTCATGCATCACTTCTAGAAGTCTCCATACTTCATGAGAGGTGGTGCATGTTGAGACCCTGTTAAACTCATTCATATTTATTGCACAAAATAAAGCATTAATAGCCCTCGCGTCTAGACTCGTCTGTTTCTTCTCCACGTCAGAATATTTGTCGTGGGGTTTCTCAATGAGATCACTATTGACAACTATCCTGGCGGGCTTTTTGTAACCATCGGTAACAATGGTCCACAGGTCGAAGTCTAGCAACTTGAGATAAAAATTCATCCTTGTTTTCCAATAGGTGTAGTTTGTTCCATCAAATAGGGGAGGCCTATGAGTGGACTGCCCTTCACCGTGATTAGAAAATATGGGTTGAGTGGTTGCCATGGATCAGCTCTAGGATGTTAGTCCTTGATAAGAGAACAGAGCTCTGATACCAATTGAAGTACAGGTAGGCAACTCTAGAGGGGGTGAATAGAGTTTATAACAAAAATGATCAATTAAAAATTTAAACTCTCTTCACCAACTAAATAATCAAAGTTAAAAAGTTACGGAAATAAAGAGTATAGAGCAAGCACAAACACAACAAGATTTTTAACCTGGTTTCCCTCGTGGAGGACTAGTCCAGGCCTGAGAACTCTAGCTCAGGATTGAAATCCACTATTTATGAAATAGGGTTACAACCACGTGCCTTTTCACAGAAGAGCACGCCAAACCTCTTTCAATGATCGCTTTAGCAAAACTTGGACTTTTCCAAGTGACTTACGACTTCTTGCACTTCAAACTTTAGCTGGATCGTACCGAGCAACTTGGACGGTTGGGAAGTTTGAATGCTAAGTGGATGGGAAAGTATGGCTCTTTAATATATAGGTTATGTAAGAGAAGAAGAAGAGAAGATTGGATGGTTTAAAATGAGAGAAACCAAGGCCTATTTATAGGATTCGGGGTAGGCAGAATTCGGCCAGAATTCTGTATGTAGAATTCAAATTTTCGGCCGTTGGACAACTAGCAGTGATCAAGACCTAAAAATTAGCACCCTGTAATTTAGGGGGCTGAATTCGGCCCGAACTCTGTGTGGAGGCAGAGTTCGGCCAGAACTCTGTCTCCTATGGACAGAATGTTCTTTGTGGGCTTTTGGATGAATGGGTTGATTTGGATTTGGGCTAAGTAAACCTATAAAGCTACGTCTAGCCCAAAGTTGCTCAGTATGACCCAACGTACATCATCCTATACTCAAAAATAATAAAAATACAGACTCCAGTATACACAAAAAAATAAATCTTCAAGCAGCTTTGATCTTGAACCAATGAGCTGAGTAGATTGATTTTGAGCTCGATGTGTCACATTTGACTATGACAAATATTGTTTTGTTAGTTTTCAAGATTAGGTTGACTGTGATCCTGTTTGGGTCAACAGTAACTTACATGGTGTTACGCCTGGTGTGCGATGATCTGGCCAGTTCCGTTTTGTCCAATAGCCATGTTTGATGTGAAGATGTCCGAAAGAAATAAGTATGTGATTAGTCATGGTCAGATGTCATATATTCTAAGAGGGAGATTTGATTTATGTAAAAGATAATTCCTAATTTAAAATATATATAAAAACAGTCATAGCTATCTATGAAAAATATATTTTGTATTTTGTTTTAAAATCAATATTTTATTTAAAAAATATTCTACACAAATCTCTAAAACTTCAAGAAAATCATTTGAGGCTTAAAACGCTAAAATTCTTCAAAATGAAAATTTAGAAAATATTTATAACTTATTTATAGTAGTGGAAACTACATTTTATTGATCAAATTATTTGTAGGTAAATATTTCAAAAAAACTATTTTAGATAAATACTTGAAAATTCTAATAAAAATCAATTTAGGTCATAACTATAATTTAATTTGGAAATAATAGTAATAAACATTTTTATTTTGGAATATCATAACATAATTTAGGCTAATCCAAAATCCATATTTTTGGTACCCTAAAAATTTTGAATACAAATATACAAAATTTTCAAATACTTTATTTTATTAATAACCCTACTTCCCAATATACCTACAACTAATACACATATACATACCATTTTGAAAAATATATTATTATTACTATAATAAAACACACAAATAATTTTTTATTGATATAAATAAAATAAAAAAATACAGCAGTACCTACTTTAAAGAGACAGGAAAGGAGAGAGAGAGAGCAGGAAGGAGTGTAGGAAGGGGGGTTTCTCACCAGAGGGGGCTCCGGCGTCGTGGCCGACGGCCCTGGCGGCTGCCGGCAGAGGGACGGCCACGGCAAAGTCGGGCTAGTCGGCAAGAACACGGCGGAGTCGGGCGCGGTCGGTAGCGGCAGCCAGGCACGACGGCTGGTCCGGTGCTGGTAAATGTCGGAGGCGGTGGAGAGTTGTTGGCGCAGGAGAACGACGGATCGGGATGGCCGATCTCTTCGGAGGAGGCCGGCGGACAGGCGGCTCCGGGACAGGAGCGATTTGCGGAGGTCGGTTCGGCGTTGCTCGCGGCTGCGGCGGCGGGAGGATGCGGATCTCTGGTGGAGGTGTACCCCATCGGCACTTGGCTTGGGACTGGAGGCTAGCGGCGCCCGGCTTGTGGGGCGGATGCACAGGCGTAATACGGGTACGGCTCGGCATGGTGGTCGCAGCGGTGCGGCGAGGCGGGAGACAGGTGAGGGTCATGGTTCCCTTTTCTTTTCTTTTTTTTTGCTGTGGTGGGTTTGGTTGTCAGTGGACGGAAGGAACGACGTGGTTAGATGGTGGAGGTCGTGCTTGATGGTGGTGGTGGAAGTTGGCATTGGTTGTCGGCCGACTTGGCTAGGGTCAATGACAGGGTTGGTGGTGTTGACCTGGGGTCGGGCAGAGAGGAGATAATCTGGCGGTGGCAGTGATAACGACGGGGCGAGGACGGGCTACGGTTGTCGATGGTGGTTGCTGTGTTGGTGTTGTGTCGACAAGGAGAGGGTTGGCGGCAGATGGCTGGGCTCGAAGTCGGGAATGAGGGATGATGGTGTAGGTGATGGTAATGGTGGATGGTGGTGACGGTGGTCGGGATGATGATGGTGATGGATTTTCTGGCATGGTGGGGTTGGTTGCTGCCTCGACCGGGGTGGAGGTTATAGGTTTAGGATTCTGTATTTGCATTGCTGGGTTGGGTTGCGTCGTATCGGGTGTGTCCGACACGACGGGAACGGAGGTTCGGATCTGTCGGACCCGGGGTGTAAAAAAATGTATTTGTACGATATAAGATATAATAGATGGAAAAGGAGGACACCGACACGATGCACGATTTATGGTGGAAATTATTTGAGGAGATGACTGTAGAGAAATCAATAAAAAAAGAGAATAATAAGCCTCTCCTTATATAGGAGGTGGAAGCTCCCATTTAGATAAGGATTATGACGATTTAAATCCCCATGGATAATTCCTCCATTAATTTAAATCGATGATAAATTTATCCGATTCAATCCAAATCAAATATCGATAATCCTTCATTTAATTTAAGTCTATAAATTCTTTTCCAATTTAAATTAATAAAATAATTTAAATATTAAATAAAACAAAATTTTTAAATATCTTTTTCATAAATATTAAAATATAGCCTTAATTAATTTTGAAAATCAAGATAATTACTTAAATATTAACTCATAAAAAAGCCTTTATAAATAACAAAATATATTAATAAACAAATTTCTAATTTTGCAAAATATTTGGAATACATTTCATATAAACCAAAATTTCCAAATCACTATATATTTTTAAACGACGAATAAAATAACTCTTTTATACCGAATAAAAATATTTATCATATTTGTTTGAACATGTACTTTCCTATATAAAATAAAAATATTTTTCTAAAATATGTACCTCGACACATATTCGCACTCGTCGAGCAAATACGAAACACAAATCTCGCATGCTACGCAAATACAACAATGCGAACTCGTACGCGACATGCCGACACGAAGTACAAAATAAATACAAAAATATTTTAAAAAAATCGTAGTAAAAATTTAGGGGGTTTACACTTGCGCGCCACGTCACTCTGTTCTGAACACTGTTTGATCACCTTGTGCGAGCTTCATCAGGTTGCATGTGGGCACAATGTAGCAACCTGTACGAGAGGTTGCACCAACTGCTGCGGATGCGTGGCATCATTTGATTGAGATACACGTGGTCGTGGGCAGTGTAGTGGGCACGTTCTGCGAAGTTGGTGGCTTGTGTGCTACATCACCTTGCTTTAAAATAAGAGTTAATCAAGTGGCGCCACTAGGCAGGCTGCGCATGGGCACAACTCAACAACTGACGTCTTTGACTAGGTCTTCTGTGATGTACTGATTAATTCTTGCGCCACACAATGACTTGCGCGAACCAGTTGTCAGCATTAATTACATACTGACAAAATCTTTTCGAGCGTCGCGTTGCACGGGATTCGAATAGATTTTCCTTAATCTTCGTGCTGTCAGCTGTCAGATAATGATGATATCGTTACAACTTCTCGAAGAAGTGTGCCACATGGCCCTCACACACCCTGACTCCTGCACAACCAAATGTTGGCGTAACCTGATGCTGTACAACTTGACGGTTTGGCACAACATAATGATTTGGCACCATCTGATGGTCAAACACTTTAATAGATGGCGCAGCTTGATTTTTAGCCTCTACAAGACCCCTTCAAAGTTTTCGAAACTTAAAAATACTTCAAAGTTTTGAAATACTTTGAATTATGCTAGTTTTGTCTGGATTACGCCAGTCAACTCGATCCCGATTCTTCAGCATAAATTGCGTAACTGTTTGGGCTATAAATAGACGTACACTTTTGGAGTTTTTTTATTCCTCACATCATTTGGGATGGCTCAAGAGAAACCCTATTTTCTTATCCTTTTTCCTAATCTTTGAGAGCTTCGATCGACAGCAATGGCACCCAAGCACTCCGGTACTGAGGAAAGAAAGACTGTGGCCGAGCCATCATGCCGAGAGACGGCCAACCCGGTCATGGAGGGTAAGTGTTTGACCATAAACCGATCATCGATCACCCACTTTAGGGTTCGACTTTATTCTGACAACGTGCGCCCGCTCTTTTTAGAGTTGGGCATACTCCATAACTTGCGCCTTCCTTATTATGGTTTGGGTTGCTGTCGATTTGTGTTGCGTGACATTTCGAAAGTTGTGCTCTCTTTTGGACGCAACTTGACATATTATGCAGTAAAAATGTAGCGCAACCTTAATGCTGCACAATGTGAGGGTCGCGCAATCTGAGTACTGCACAACATGAGTGTCGCACAATCTGACTATTGCACAACATGAGTATCACGTAACATAAAGTCACGCATTTATTAACCAAAAAAGATCATTAAGTGCTCAGTTCAGTCCTGACGATGAACCTATTTAACGGGGCGTTTATTTTCTGAAACAAATTTCTCTTCTTCTTTCTCGTTTCAAGTTTTTTCTTTAAATGCAACCCAATTTTTCATAGAAATCTGAAGAGTCGGTGGGGGCTGATCTTTACTGTATATATATGGGCATGATGTCCAGCCTCCATCTTCATTCACTCTTATGGCTTCCAAAGAGAACATGAAGCAGGAGATGAACATCAATGTCGACAGCAAAGCTTCTGAGGAGAAAATACACTCTGCACCTATGGCATATTTGTTGGAAGCTGACCCGTCCTTGAGGGCGGAGAACTTTTTAGACTGCTTTGGCCTGACCCCAACAGTATTCGCTCATTCCAGTGGTGGGCCATCGTCTTCTTTCAAAGAGTGTGGCGCATTGGAACAGAAGGAAGGGTTCCTCTGTTTGATGCACCGCTCGGGTATCCACAACATGGAGAAGTTAAATGCTGCTTTACGTCAGACTGATAACGGAAAAAAGAAGTGACGTGATATGAGAGCGTCATTTTTCATAATGGCCATAGCGCCTACGTCTGTAGTGTATGTCCTCTTTTCCATTAAAAAATGAAAAAGTTTGGCTTTATTAAATCCTGGCACGTTTAAGTTTTGTTGTGTAACTTTTTTGACATATCATCAATTTTCGAACAACACATAGCATTTCTTCCAAAATATACGCCTATGGACCTGCATAACATTTCAACTCCAATTGTATATAAATAGTTGCGAGAAGAAAAGAATATTTACTGTATTCTCTTCTTCTTTCTGATGTTTGCAGGGGACCAACTGACAAAAATTCCCAGAACTGGTATCGATGATTTTGGATGCTATGAAGTTGAATCACTTTGACACACACATCAGGGAGCTCAAAACTCTTTATGCTTAAAAGGGCTTCCTCGAGATGGTAGGAAGGGCCTTTATACATGAGAGTTGGACGGTGGAGACACAGAATTAGGAATCGTATCACAAGGGTGATCTCATTCCTACTTCTCATGAAGGATCGTCTCTTCTCCACCAATTGTATTGACAGCAACTTTTCTTCGAGCTGCTGCACTCTGTGGTTCTCCTCTCGTCTTTCTGAGAGAGAAGACCAGAGTTGATTCCGTTGCCTTGCTCGCTGCTTCAGGTCAAGTCGACAAGGAACTGCTACCAGCAAAAAGATCCAAAGATGTAATAGACCTTCATTTGTTAAATTTAGAATAAAAATCTGAGATGTAATAGAATTCTATTAAGATGTATCTATATTTTTAAAGAAGGAATAAAGAATAATTTTCTCTTCTTTATGATTTGATTTGATGTGATGATATAGAAAATAGAATCCAGAGGTAATGTGGACGTGAACGTGAACTCATTTTTCTATTAATGATTTTTAAGTCCGCTGGGACTTAAAGATAAAATATCATGTTTAAAAAGGCAATATCTGTGATAATACGGATTTATCATAAAGAAAAGACATCTTTTAAAACAGTTGGATTTCAAAAGACATAATTGATGATTCGGATAGGCTCCATAAGGGATTTTGAGTTTTTATTATCGTGTGGCTTTATTTATGAAAAAGTAAATAAACGATAATAAATGTAGGCCCATTCACGAAATAAAATAGAGATGAAAAGACTGATGAATAAGCATGCCTTTTCAAGGAAATGTCGCTTCCGTTCTCGAGATAGACAATAAACAGAGACCTATTCAAAAGAGATAAAATAAAAGAACATACATTTTCGAGGAAAGGTTGCTTTGGTTCTCGAGACAGAATGTTTGGCTTTTATGTCTATAAATAGTGTGGAACTTTTCTGAGAGCATCAATCACCCCTTTTCTTTCCTTTATAAATGTCTTCAGAAGATATGCCTAAGGAGGCGGAAGTCATCCCGAAGATCGAAGCTGCCCTCGACACTCCTTCTGACGAGCCTCCACCGCCTACTCAGCCAGAAGTCAAAGAATGCTCGACTGTCCATAGACAGAAGCAGAACATTCTCGCCAACTGGTAGAGCCTTGGAGTACTGTCGAGGAAGAAGCTCTGAGGAAAGCTGCATGTGAATTGTTGGTATCGTCCAACAATAATGTATTCGACCTCCTTGCAAAATTTGTCTTTGATCTGGAGGGCTCTGGTCCTTGTTAATTTTATGTATTTCCTTCCGTCTGAGATATGTAATAAAAGGAATTTTGTTTACATTTTGAGTCTCTGTGTTGATATCTCTTTATCTTTAAACATAATATTTTTTGAGAAACTTGCCATTGATAGGCATCATGGCGACTCGACCATCCATACCAGTCAATTGATAAGCTCCGTTGGAGAAAACTTTGCTTACAATGTAGGGTCCTTCCCACTTCACTTCGAATTTGCCTTTGCTCATGTGCGTCATAGTCATAGGACGTCCGACGGTTAGAACTAGTTCTCCTTTCTGAAATGTTCAGACTTTGACTTTATGGTTGAAGGCTTTTGATAGACGAGCTTGGTATAACTCAATATATTGTTGAGCTAGGAGCTGTTTCTCGTCAAGCACTTCAAGCTCCTGAAGTCTCAGACGATTATTGTTTTCGGTTGTGAGTTCATTGGTAATGGCAATCTATAGGGAAGCGATCTGGATTTTCAAGGGTAAGACGGCCTCGCACCCATATACCAAAGAGAAAGGTGTGCAGCCTGTAAGAGTATGTATAGTAGTACAGTAAGCCCACAGACATTCTCCGAGATTTTTACTCCAGTTCTGTTTGTTGGTAGAAACAAACTTCTTGAGGAGTTAGATGATGGTCTTGCTAAATGCTGCTGCCAATCCATTAGCTGCAGGATTGTAAGCTGTAGAAGCAATATTATTGATCATGTTGTCATCGCAGAATCGAGTGAACTTCTGACTGATGAATTGTGTCCCATTATCATGAATGATTCGCTGAGGAACACCGAATCTGTAGATCACATGATGCTCAATAAAATTGATAACACTGCTTGTCTTGACCTCAGCTAGAGGTATAGCTTTAGCCCACTTTGAAAAGTAATCAGTTATGGCCAATATTAACCGATGTCCTCGAGACGAGGGAGGGTTAATAGGACCAATGACATCCATGCCCCAAACTTCAAAGGGCCAAGATGCTGCCGTCGGGTAAAGAAATTCTGATGGTTGATGGATGAAGTCAGCATGGATTTGACATGCTCGACACTTCCTTACCTACTCGATTGCATCAGATATCATCGAGGGCCAATAGTAGCCCATACGGCGAATACGATCCTGTAGTTTAGGACCAGGTTGATGTGCACCACAAACACCATCATGAGCTTCATAAAGTATTTGTTTTGCTTCTTCTCCTGCAAAACAGCGTAGGAGTAAGCCGTCAAATATTCGTCGGTAGAGTGTCTTTGTAGCATGATTATAATAGAATCTGAATGACCGCCGACGAATTATTGTAGACTCCTTAGAATCTCCGGGTAAAATATTGTGGACCACGAAGTCTATGAAAGGAGTCATCCAGTCTTCACTGATGGTACAAATTTCAACTTAATTGTTGAATTCCATGTTTGAGTTGTTGACTTCAATATTTAAGTTATTATCGACAAAAAATAACTCTCTATTAGTGATGACAATCATTTGTTGCCTAGAATTACTAATACTGCTGTAAGATTAGCGAGTGCATCAGCTTTCGTATTACACGCTCGGCGTACATGCTTGGTGAAGAAGCCTTTGAATGAAGTAGCCATCCTAATCGCTGCATCATGATATGGAAGCGTTTCTTCATGAGTTGAGTGAACGGTCTACAGCGTCCAGAGAGATTTGAGATGAATCTCCCGATATACGCAAGCCGTCCCTGGAATCCTCGTAGCTCTTTTAGGTTGCCTGGAGGATGCATCTCTTGAATGGCTTTGATTTTCTTAGGGTCAACGTGTATACCTTTAGAGGTAATAACGAATCCAAGAAATTTGCTACTACACACTCCAGAAATGACTTGGTGGGATTTATCTTGAGTTGATGCTGGCGTATTAGATCGAAAATAGTTCTCAAGTCTTGAATATGGTCTACTTTTAGACGACTTTTGACATCAATATCGTCAACATAGCATTCAACAGTCTTTCATAAATGGTCATGAAAGGTAGTACTCATGGCCCGCTGATAAGTTGCACCAACGTTCTTAAGACCAAATGGCATGACAGTGTAGCAATAGACACCAAGAGGAGTACAAAAAGATATATGTTTCTCATTTTCTGGATGTATCTTGATTTTATTATATTCTAAAAATCCATCCATAAAGGACATACGTTCAAATCCGCAAGTATTGTCGATCATGATATCAGTGATTGGAAGAGGAAATTCGTCTTTGGGACAATCTTTATTAAGGTCTCTGAAGTCGATGCAGACTCGTACTTTCCTTATTTTCTTGGGACAACATTAACCACCCAGTCCGGATGTTGTTATTCTCTGACGAAACTACAGGCGATGAGTTTCTTGACTTCAGCTTCTATGGCATCCATCATGTCGAGCCGAAACCGACGTTTTTGCTGCTTGACTGGCTTCACATTCGACATAATATTGAGCTTATGGGTAGCGATATGAGGATCCAATCCCGGCATGTCTTTATAGCTCCAAGCGAATACATCAGTGTATTCCCTAATGAGCTGGATCAGTTCTTCTTTATCTGTTTTGGGGAGGCTTTTGCTGACAAATATTAGTTTTGGGGAAGTTTTATCTCCAATATTGACTTGAACCAACTGATCTTCGGTAGGTAGCTCACGTTGCTCAAAGCGAAGCTCCCATCGAGTATCCCTCCTTTTTGCCCAAGGATCAGATTCAGAGGCTTCGGAAAAGTCTCCGTTATCTTCCGAGAATTCGGCAGTTACCATATTGGAAGATAGAGTCACTCGATAGACGTGCCCTACACTGGTATCTGAATCCCATGAAATAGAATCAGAAGAGTTAGATCATTCTTCTCTATCAGATTCGGAGGCTTCTGGAGTCGGAATTGGTAAAGTATAACCTAATCCCCACTTCGTTTTGCTGTAGTATTGTTGTGATTTTCCTTTTAGAGCATGAATACAAATAGGAGTTCGCCTTCCTTTACTGCCATTGAGACCAGCTTTAAAATTATAGCCGATCTTTTGAATGATATCTTTTGATTGCTGACTATAATGACGTAGTTGAAGTCTTCCGTTATCGTAATTTTCTTCTTCACTATTGGGCGTGATCTTCTGTTCTATTTATTTACTAAAAAGTATAGGAAGTTCATCTTTCTTCATGGAAGGAACTAAGAAGAAGGAGTCATGCATTGGCTCGAGCAATATTTTGTTTTGGGAAGCTTCAACTACTCCTATGGTAAGTGGTTCGAAGTTATCTAACATTTTTAAATAACATCCAGTATAATAAAGAATATCAGTATACTGTAAAGGAGATGCTACTTTATTAATTTGTACATCATCATTTACAACATGATTCTTAGCCTTAACAGAAGGCTTAGTAAGGTTGATAACCAGAGGAGGAGAAGGAGAAAGAGAAGGAGAAGGTGAAGGTTTGTTACGACGAAGGTTGATAACAAGAGGCTCCGAAGAGGTGAGCTCCTTTGTTCCCTTTCTACAGCAGGAGGCTGTTTGTTATGAGAGGAAAGATGTATAGTCAATGTCTGAGAAGAAGAGGGACGAGTAGTACATCCTTTGACGAGGATCATGAGAACATCTTTTGAAGTATCTTTTCGATCTTCCTCACTATCCATCGCCAATACCGCTTTCATGAACTCCTCCTTGTACATACAAGAGTCCGTACAATATGCTTCAATTTCCCTGAAAGGATTTAGGTCGACTACTTCTTTTTGGACTTCTCCATTGACATCCACATATTTGAAGCAATGATGTAAAGTGGATTGTACAATGTTATGCTCATACAGAAAGGGTCCTTCCAGCGAAGCATTATAAGAGCCATGATTATCGATCACGTAGAAAGTAACCTTTGTACGAAGATTGCCTATTTGAACTTTCAGGCGGATCTTTTCCTAATGTTCACTTCTTCCAGAATTGAATCCCAAGATTGTCGTGATGGTTGTTGAAAGATTGTGTACAGGAATCTTTAATGCATCTAGTAGAGTCTTTGGCATGATGCTAAGTGCAGACCCATGATCGATCAAAATACGATCAACTTTTATGGTATCGACGTATCTCGTGAAGTAGAGGGGTCGGTCATGACGATTATCTTCCAACAGCATATCATCTTGTGTAAAGGTGATGTTTGGCATCAGCTCCATCATACTATGACAATGAAGGCATGTTATAGGCTCTTCCTCTGGCTTCTTGAGGAATGTTAGACAAGTATCAGCTTGCATCAAAGCTTTGCTCAACGTTTCTCGAGTTTCCTTCGGAAGACGGAGTAGCTCAAAATGGACAATCTTGCCGGGGTATTAGCCAGCTGAGCCACTATATCAAAGTTATACGGCTTCTCAAGTCCTAAAGTTGGAGTCTCCTTCAATACTTTATCAAAACGGACATAATGTTTTCCTTTGTCGGCTATCGTCGGTTTGGGAAGAGTTGGCTCTATTGGAGGTGATAAAGCTAATGGACCATTGTCAGTAGGAGAAGATAGTGCTTGAGGAGCCTCCAGAGCTGGAGCTAGGTTTTCTTGACCTTCTGAATAGTCTCTTAGGTAAGATTTCCAAGACCTGGTACCAGTTAAAACTTCTTTTTGGGATACAGGTTCAAAGGACACCATATTGGAACTCTTTGTCTGGATCTTGTTTCTGGAAGGTTTCTTTTGGCAAGATGGAGAGTTTATCCAGTAACCCAAACCAACCCGAGATTGGTTGTGAGAAAGACATAGGGAAAGAGGTACAGGAGATCCCTTTCCATGGTTCAAACCAGAGCCTTTTGTAGATCATATCCCATTTTCGTTATTAGTTCACGAGACTGTGGACTATACAGATGGAAAGCTAGTTGATATTTGGCTTCTGACTTTGACAATGTTGTCTCAGCAGGGGAAGAAGAATAAGGATTATCTGCTGCCGAGATAAAGGTGGCAGTAAGAGGTGGAAGACAATGATCACCAAATGAAATCATATGACATGATTTATTTTTAGTGGCCTTCTTAGACTTGGTGGAAAAAGATGGTGTTTCAAAGTCCACCGCTAAATCTGGATGGATCTATATAATTTCTCCTTTATCAGTAGACAGAGGAATAAGACCATCAGTTCGTGTAGGTGGAAGATTAACAATCTCTAGAGTAGTTCTCGGGATGGGGTGACACTGTCCTGTACAAGTTGAGCCAGAAAATCTCCAAATTATAAATAAATGATGTTAGTCGTTACAGTTTTCTCGTCTTATTGAAGAGTGATTGCACCGGAATTTACCATCTCCTGAATTTTACCCTTGAGCACATAGCATGCTCGAGTTAGATGTCCAATAAATCTGTGTTAAATACAATATTTAGGATGGTCAGTCTTACCAACTTTCTCTAGCCATTTTTGTTCTGGCAGTTGAAGTTTATTGCTCTTAATGAGACAATCACAGATACTCATGATATCATCTTCATCAAAAGAATATTCTTCTTTTGGACGTGGTGTCCTTTGTGGTGGTGCTGTTGGGATAGATATTGGCTGATTTATATTGATAGCTAGGGCTTCTTTGCCTTTGAGATTAATGGCCAAAGTCTCCTTGCTCATGCGATTGTTCTGACGGCTACTATTATTTGGTGTAGCGTATTCATCTTTTTCAAGATTAGGCATTTGAATACCTAATTGCTTGAACTTGTCAGCGCTCTCTTCTGCTGCTTTGGCATTCTCTAAGAAGGAAGGCCAGTCCTAGAATTATGTTGATACTGTCTACATGCTGATTATAGGCAATAGGTTTGATTTGCAAGTGTCTATAGTCAAAGTATTTGGAGTTCTGAGAGGCATTTTGAGTGCTTCACGGCGGAATCGTTCAATAGAACGTTCAGTAGTTTCATTATGTCGTTGTTTGATTTTGATGAGAGCAGACATAGTCATGTCGTTGGTTCCCTTATAGAATTGTTCCAAGAATATTTGTTTGAAGCCAGCGAAAGAGGTTATACAACCATCCGGTAAACTATGATACCAGTCATATGCTGTACCAGCTAAACAGCCGACAAATACTCTAGTAAGAAGAGCATCATTTGGTTGAAGAAGATCAGTCATTACTTCAAAGTGATTGAGGTATTGACTTGGAGACGTGCTGCCATAAAACAGCATAATAGTAGGGGGTTTGTATTTAGGAGGAAATTGGACCTCTTTCCATTCTATGGGATAGGGCTGTTTGATCCCAAGTTTCTGCAGGCCATTTTTCTGTTTGAAAGCTTCTAATTGAGTACGTAAAAGCTTTACGTCCTCATTGGTATCTCCTGTTGATTGTGGAGGAGTAGATTGATTTGATATGTTAGGAGGGGGTACCACATGATAAGTACCACCCCCGGCACCAGATTGACTTGGAATAGCCTGTACATGAATGGAAGCGGTGTGAGAAGACTGTACCCCCAGGTCAATATTGAAGGGAGCTGATGTTGTTACAGATTCCTGAGTCGGAATCAGATTTACGATCGGTAGAACTGTATGTTATGCCATAATCACAGCATGCATGCCTGTCATCATCTCAGCCATGTTCTTCAAATTAGCCTCCAAAGCATCAATTCTCTGCTCTTGACAGTTAGAACTGGAAGTATCCTGATCTTCTGTGATGACATAAGCAGTCACTTCTCTAGCCCTTGAAGACGAGCTAGTGGAAAGGATGGTCCTTTCAGAATATTCACTGTCAGCATCAAAGTCATATAAAGAACTACCCCCAGAATAAGTAATAGGTATGTCTTTTTGACTGAAGCAATCTTGGTTAGAATCAAAAAGATTCCTTTGACCGATTGTTGCTTGGTCGAAAAGAATATTCTTTTGACCGATTATTTTTCGGCTTCTTGATCTAGTATATTGGTATAATCCTTCACCGGATTCATGAATCCGATCTAAGTACCGTTGACTGGGATTGTGGAATGCATTACGTCTTGGATGTTTTCCACCTCCAGTGCTTCGAGATGCCATGTTTGTCACACTCACTTTTCAATTTTAAGGAAATTTTAGTCATTATGTTTTTATTTGAATTTTTCATTAATTTATTAATTAGAGTGATTGCTTTTGTAGCCGTGATTGGTGTTTTGAGTCGTAGAAAGTGGTCTAACCTTAGTCAATCATGAGTAGAAGACTAACCATGCATTTAGAATTATCCTTGGCCATTTAGATTTTATTTTAGGGCCAATGTCCAAATTAGGAAGCTATTAAATCATTTTTTAAGCTATTTTTCCATAAAGCATTTTTAGCCCTTTTGACATGAGCCTTTTTAGCAACTTGAGGAGTGCAATTGGCCCATGAGCAAACCCTAACCCTAATCAAGCCCCTTTGGCTGGCCACAGCAGCCCCCCCACTTCATATCAATGTGCTGTGGTTTGTAGCAGTCACAAGTGAAAACCCTAGTTTCTCTCTTCTTAAAAAACCCTTACTTTCTCATCCGGCATCCAATTCACCTCAAACAAATTGTATTGCAAACGTGGGGAGGAGGAGAACTTGCTGGAGCATTACTAGCAAGGATTTGGAGACGTTTGCTTGGAAGAAACTGGTCGTCAAAGCGTTCGAGGATTCTCTTTTATTGAGATTCCAACTCTCAATAGGTAAATCTCGTTCAAATATTATTTGTTCTGATTTTTCTTTATTAGAGCATGCATCTAGTTACCCTCGACCTGTAGGATTAATTTCGTTCGATTTTGTGTCCATTCGATGTGCGTATCGGACACGTATCGGAGCTACAACATAGGTGTTCGATAAAATTACTTAATGAATTGAACTTGATAATTTGTGAAACTATTTATATACTTGGATAGCCCTAGATGTAGGGATCACGACACTATAGTTTGTGCTTCGAATCAGGCTCATGCCCATATCCAAACAGGACACGAACACGCTGAACAGGCAAGCCGCACGCGTGCCCTACGATCGCGTGTTGTTTGCGCGATGCACAGGCCACGTGGCCGTATGCCACTTGGTGTGTAGGTGGGGGCAACTTCTGTGGACACGTCCCCCAATTGTTGTCTCGATTCGAATCGAGTGATAGATCGCGACCGCATGGGTCGACACATGTACGCGCGTGCGCGCACAGCCGCCGCTGACACGACCCTCGTGCCGACACATGTGGACATGTAGACTCGATCCGATGTTTCCTAGATATAACCCTATACCTATCCTTTCCTAGGACACGACCACAAAACGTGTGGTGGGACACACGAGTCCCTAGACTCGCCGTCTCGCGTGTACGACGATGTGCACTGTTCTGTGCACACGCGCACAGGCCGCGTGTGGACACGGGCTTCGTGTGCGTCGAATACGACACTTGGCCACACGCTAACTCGACCAGTAGGCCGGAGAGGTGTTAGCATAGGTGTACGCGATGTTTCACGAGAAACGGTTCGGAATCGAGGGAGAAATCGAACTCACACCGATTCATTTGACACACATATCAGGTTTTCTGATACTCAATCTGTGGACACGTTACGGACACGTTTTCAACTCCGTGAGTACCCGAGCATGTCACACATACCGAGACCATCGTATTTGCCAAGTTTTGCGGGTTCTAGTGGTGTATTGTGCATTTTGGGTCGTTATGTGGATTTTGGGTTTTTTTCGACATTCGAAATTGAATCGAATGTATGAATATTCGATTTTTTTGACTTTTAACCAACGATTTCTGGGTTTATGACTCGTATATGATATTCTGGACTTGCGGGAAGCAATCATTGGATTTATGTCCTATTTATCTTCTATTTATGTATATATATTGAGTTTGCCCCTTTATATTATATATATATATTATATATATATTATATATATATAATATATATATCTATACATTTATAATATATATATATATATATATATATTATATATATATATATAATATATATATATATATATATATATATAATATATATAGCCATATGTGTAAATGTATATATATATATATATATATATTATCTAATAATATATATATATATATAATATATATATATATATATATAAAATATATATATTATATAATATATATCTATATATATATAGATATTTATATACATTTACACATATGGCTATATATATATATATATATAATATATATATATATATATATATGTAATATATATATAATATATATATATATATATATCTATAATATTATATATATATATATCTATATATATATCTATATATAAAAAATATATATATATTATATATATATATATATATATATAATATTTTTATATAACATTTACACATTGGATATATATATTATATAGATATATATTATATTATATATATATATCTATATATATATATAAATAAAATATTATATATATATATATATCTATATATATTTTTTTTTTTTTTTTTTTTTTAGAAAGAACCCTTCTATTATTGATCAAAGCTCAAAATGCCGAAGCCTGATACAAGGCAAAAAGCCTGAAACCAAAACAGGGGAGGGCTACCGCGCCCGACAAACTAACTGGAGAAGGGTTGCCAGAATGCTGACGAGGTGTGGGAGCACAGGGAACTCTTTTGCGGCATTGTCGATGAGTTTCCCGAATGAGCTGTTCGGGGAGTATTGGTGACCTCGTATCTCGCTTTGTTGCGATTCTTCCAAATTACCCATGTGGCTGCCGCTGCTACGATCTGATGGCCATGGATGGACTCCCCAGAGGGCCAGGAGATCGTTTAAGCGCCCGTCTCCTGGATTGATGTTGTAAATGCTGTTGAGGGTGCTCCAGATTTGGTCGGGGAGGCTTCCTTCCCGGAAGATGTGTTCAATAGTCTCCGTCTGCCTATCGTCGCAGCAATTACAGGCTGACGCCAGGCTGTAGCCGATGGAATTAAGGATCTCATCGGTTGGCAATTTCTTTCTCACAACTCTCCATAGGAGGAAAGACCATTTCTTAGGGATGCACGAATGCCAGAATCGCGCAGTGAATTGCTCTTGGCCGTTCTCGTGGATCGCGGATCTCGCCGAACGCACTGAGAAAACTCCGAAAGCTTCCAGCGACCATCTCAGTACGTCCGCTTCGGAACCAATGCTAAGACCTCGCTGACGAATGTTATCGACTGTGCCTTGGCCGGCCCAATCGCGAATCCGGTCCCAATTCCAATCATTATTAGTGGGGCTCCACATGTCTTTGATCTTGCAGTTGCTGGGAGAACCAGCGGTGTTCGGGATGAGGCTGTCACCGATCCATTTTTCCAGGAAGAAGTTGGCCTTGCCGTCGCCCAGACGGAGTCTTATCGCCGGCTCGGCCAGATCGCGGCCCCGTAATATGCGGCGCCAAGCCGCTGAGGATCTGCTATTGGCTCTGGCCGTCGTTGGGTGGATGTGCTTGAAGTATCTGGCCTTCATGAACCTGGTCCATAGGTTTTCGTTCATGCATAATTTCCACCACAGTTTCATGGAGAAGGCTTTAACGATGTGATTAAGTTTGGTGAATCCAAGCACGCCGATCGCAATCGGGGTGGCCATGGTATCCCAGCTTGCCCAGTGGTGTTTGTCTTGACCTTCATTATGGCCCCAGAAGAACTTGCAAAAGGTTTGCTCGATCGACGCAAGGACCTTCTTGGTCGGGGAGCAAGCCGCCAAGGTGTGGATGGGGATGGAGTTGAGCACATGATTGATGAGGATTATTTTGCCGCCTGGGGATAGGGTGGCATTGTGCCAACCTTCGATTTTGTTCCTAATTTTGGTGATGAGGCTCTCGAAGATGCTAGCGTTGGATCTCCTGTAGACCAGTAGGCAGCCGAGGTAGTTGAAGGGGGGGTGGGCCACCGCGAAGGAGGTGAGGTTGGTAAGACTGGAAGCATTCTCGATTTTGATACTGTGGTGGGCGTAGATGACACTCTTGGAATGGTTGATTTTCTGGCCAGAGCATCTCGAGTACCGCGTCAGGGTATTATGAACGACCTCCATCGATCCGACATCCCCGAGGAGAAGATGAGTAAATCGTCGGCAAATGCCAGGTGGGTGATGGTGGAGCATCCGCTAGCGGTATGATAATGCTGAAAGTTCGGGGTGTTGGTCATGTTGTTGAGGTTTCTGCTCAGGGCGTCGGCAGCAAAGATGAAGACCGTGGATGATAGAGGATCGCCTTGTCTGACTCCGCGGCTAGATTTGAAGAAGCCCTCGGATTGGCCGTTGATGACGATGGAGAACCATGAGTTGCTGACGGATCTCCACACAGTGTTGGTCCAATTCTCCGAGAAACCGAAGGCTCTGAAGACCCAGATCATGAACTGCCAGTCGAGTCTGTCGTAGGCTTTCTCCATGTCAATTTGATGGCGATGTTGCCCCCTCGAGCAGGAAACTTCATAAGGTGATAAGCTCTTGGGCCAGCATGATGTTGTCCTGGATGTTCCTACCTCGAACGAAACCACTTTGCTCTTCCGATATGATTTTGGGGAGAATGTCTGACATTCTGGTGGCAATGATCTTGGATAATTTTGTTGGTGAAGGTGCAAAGATTGATAGGACGAAATCACGGAAGGAGTTAGGGTTATCTTTTTTCGGGATGAGGATGAGATTGGCGCTGGAGATTGCTTTGGGGTAATGAGCTCCCTCTAGGAAAGCAATGGCCGCGTCGGTGATGTCCCGTTTGATGATCTCCCAGCAGAAGGAAGAAGAAAACACCAGTAAATCCGTCCGGGCCGGGGGCGCTATGCTCGTTCAATGCCCACTCGCGTCTTTCACTTCCTGCTCGGACAGGGGCGTTCCAACAAAGCATTGTCGGAGCCGTTGATGATGGTGGGAATTTGGTTGAGGAATGAAGAGTCATTGTAGACCGTTTCCTTGGAGAATAACTTAGCATAGTAGTCGGCGGCCGCCTCTTGGATACCCTTATGGTCGGTCCTAATGGTGCCATGCTCATCGGTAATATGATGAATCGATAGTTTGTTCTTTTGCCGTTGACGCAGGCGTGGAAATATTTAGAGTTTTTGTCCCCATCGCTGTCCCATTTCAGTCTGGCTTTCTGTTTCCAGAATTCGGTCTCAATTTTGAGTCTGAATTTGAGCATGCCTTGGTGAGGTTAGGGCAGCCCTGGCCGCGATCGATAAGAACTATAGCTTCGGCTCGGGCGACGTCTTCGGCGACGCGGATAGCTTGGAATATGTCCCCAAAGGCTTGTTTGCTCCAATTGGAAAGGGCTTTCCTGGTAGCTTTGAGCTTGTTACTAACCCGAGTGAGAGGGTTGGGGGAGTCCTGACTGTTCCAGGCGTCGGCAACGATGCTCAAGAACTGCGGGTGGTTGGTCCAAAAGTCGAGAAATTGGAAGTTCTTTTTGGGAATAGGGGCGTGATCTGATTCAGTGGAGTTGAGGTGGGACAAGGTGGAGTTGATCCTCATATCGTGCCAGCGCACGTTAATGAGGGTCTGTCCAGACAGGAATATTGACGGCGGTCGCCATCCTGCATATTGTACCAGTGAATTCGTTGCCTTTGAACTGGAGAGGAGTAAGGTGAGCATTAAAAATGAAGTCGTTGAAGTCTTGCATGGCTGGTAGGGGAGTGGGACGACTCCAATCTTCTCTTCTCTGCGAGTGATGGCGTTGAAGTCCCCCATGCAAAGCCAGGAGGTGTTGGTGTTGTGAAGATAGGTGTCGAGGAGGTCGTTCCAAAGGGTTTTGCGTTCAGCGATGACAGCTGCCATGAACTGCTGAAAGGATGACACGCTCAGGGAGAGTGGGATGAGTGACCCAGCAAGAGAGGGCTTGTTGGGAGTCTTGGATGATGTCAAGTTAACATCCTTCGAGCCCAGAATCCAAATGTCATGCCTGCCAGCGTTGTTGGTAGGCCCAGAGCCAATTGGGTTGATTTAAGGCGTTTGGGGGGGATTTGGGTTCTATGATGATGAAGATGTCTATTTTGTGAATTTTCGAAGGCTGGAAATTCTCCTTAATGTCGGTTTGTTACCCAGGCCTCGAACATTCCAGGATATGATGTTAAGCATTTAAGATATTGAGGGGTTTTTTTTTGTTCCTCCTTGCGGCGGATCTTGTTAGGATGGTGACTGTCTTGTCTGTGCCTTCTTTGCTCCGTTGGGAGTTCGGCACTACCGCTATCGACGTTGTTGGTGGGGTTGCAGTTGTGATGATCATTCGGGTGTGGATGGGCCTATTAGGTCTCCAGCTGAGTCCACAACAGGATCCTCCGGAGGAATGGCCAGGGAGTCGGGAGCTCTCTCGGTCAACAGCTGCTGAAGAGGGACTCCTGCGGCTAGGACTTGCATACCTCTCCTCGCTTGGTCGGGACCAAGGAGAGCTAGGGCGTCTTCGACCGGGTTTTCGCTGGAGGAGTGTGGGATTGCATCGATTGGGGGAGAGTCCGTGGGTCCTGCCTCTGTCCTCTGGGCGGTTCGATGCTCGGGCCGCCAGGGACGGTGATCTTCTTTGCTTGCGAGGAGTTTGGTGAGGGGGGTGAGAGGTCGGAGGGGCGTGAGCCTTCGGGGGTGATGGCCGGCTCCGATTCCTCTGAGCCGAGAATGGCGAATTGGTTGGAGGTCGCTATTTGTTGGGGATGTAAGGGATCAGGGCCCTGCTCGGGGGTCGATGGAGTCTCGATGGGGCTGGATTCGAATCGGATGTGAGAATTCGGGAGAGGTAAGATGGGCGACTTGGGAGATCTTCCCTCCGCAAGGTCGTTATCTTTCCTGATGTCTTCTTTCTGAGCTCCGGGTGAAGGCGGTGGCAGTACTTCTGAAGGTGGCCTCTTAAGTGGCAATGGTTGCAAAACTGTATGAGGTTGTCATAGAGGATTTGTTGGGTGTGGGTGGGTGCCCAGCTCGATCGTAATGAAGTTCGGTGGTTCTGTAGTGAGGTCTAGTTCGACACAGAGTTGGCGTAGGGGCTTTGGTGAGGTTGCTAGTCTCGGGCGCCGTAGCTACGTACGTCCCAAAGGAATTGGCGATGCGCCTTAGCGCCGCTGGGACAAGCAGATGAGAGGGAGGTTGGGGAGGGTAACCCACGCTGCCACGGTGGCAGAATCTCTTTGTTGTTGAATGCGGGTGTCCATTTGATAATCTTCATGTGGTGGGATTCGATTTTGGCTGTGCCCTTGGACCACACGGTCCTGTGATCGCGGTCCGAGGATAGATGGAGGAGGATGTGCCTGGGGTCGAGAGGGGCCACACGATAGTCAGATGAGAGGTTCCACTTGGCTATCGCTTCCTGGACCTTGGCAAGTTTGGGGCACCCCGAGGAGAAGTTCAGAATGAAGGTGTGGGGGAAGGCCGTAGACAGCGAGGACACTTCTACGTCGGAAAAG
>JANAVB010002393.1:6007817-6108663 GCA_029216955.1 Iris pallida | reverse complement strand
TCGACTGACAAGTTGACCAAGTTGCCAAAAGTCAACTTTGGGTCAAACTTGATCCAAACGACTCAAATGAAATTAGAATGACTTGGAAACTTGTACTGACCTAAAAATTAGTAAACGGACTAGTTGACTTATAGTTGACCAGGTTTGACCAGAGGACCATATTTGACCAGAGTTGCCAAGGTTCACTTTGACTAGAAGGACCTAGAATCATGTAGAATTACATTGTAGACTTTCTTATAATATTTTAGACCTTGTTGTGACTTATGGTTATTTTAAATAGGATTACATCACTCCAGTTCAGTTACACTTCCTCATCAGTAGCTTGGATTGCAGGGCGAGTATATTCTTGACCATTTCATTCTTGTTGGATATTTACTTGTTATAGACTAGTTTACTTGTTGTGTCACGATGTTATCACGGATTAGTACTATATGGATCTCTTCATGCGATGTCACCTCGGATACATCGGGTATTGTGTTCATGTACTTTATCATGTGCATCGTCTGCTCTTTGTATTCGTATTTATTCATGTAAACTAATGACATTCATGTACACTCATGATCATGTGAGCCTTTATGTATAATCCAGTATTCATGTGGACTAGCTATCCATGTGAATACTTTCATGTGCAATAACATAACCTGGACAGATGCTTGTATACTGATTGGGGGCAGTAGTGTCTTTATTTGGTTATGTGATCTACACCATTATCATGTACAATTCCAATTAGATTTAAGTCATGTATAACCTAAGCCTGTTTACATAACCAAACATGTGCTCTAATCACGTAGTTAGTTCCTTTTCTATCTATAATCTGTACATCTATTTCTACTATATCATGTTCATTTTTTACAGTCTCTTTTTTTATCGTATTTCATTATATATTCTATAGCTTGTTTCACATATCCTTTCATGTTATGATCTGTGTGAGAGATATGTATTCGTTCTGTCCGACTAGACCTGTAAAATATTACAGATGATGAGGATTGCTGTGATACTTACTATGGAGCAGGCCTAGTGACACAGGTGACCTGGACCCTCAGGAGGATCCAGTAGTCGCTGAGGACTTGCCATTAGCTTAGTCTAGACTTTCTTATTATCAAGCTTTATGAGACATTTAAGATTGTATTGAGATATTGTTTATGGTATGGTTTACACCGAGACTTATTATTCATATTGTGACTCTTATTGAGATTATCTTATCTTCTATTCCATCTAGATATGGTGATTGAGTTGTACTCTATATATTATTCTCCTTTCGGAGCATATTCATATATGTTAGATGTTGTAACCTAGGACGGTTCTACTATCGACATTGTGGCGTAGGCTGGACGTACCCACTTCTCGTGCCCTTATACTGGGTGGGGTCGTGAATTATTTTTAGTGGTAGCCATGAAGGTCCAGATTCGCATTAGTGCGGTCGTGGTAGTACAGCGGCTTAGTGTACTACTACGAGCTGCTATAGAGTATACGAAGTAAAGTGTTAGAATGAGGATATCAATTACTGTTAGAATTCATTGAGAGATTTCTGGGACGACCCTTGAAAACTTATTTTAACTTCGATTAAAATTTTTTTCCTTGGTTTGATTCACCCATTACTCTTGTTATGAATTTAATTTTGATGGATTCATTGTTGAATTTTGAATTGATGATTAGCTATTAACTTTGAGTTTGTATTTGAATATATATTTTATTTTGGAATTTGGGATTACCTAATAACATACTTGATAAGGACGTGAGAAGGTAAATGTCTACTTTATTTGTGGAGTTAGAATTTATCGCAGTCATATGGCTAGCAAGACAGGTCGTAGAGCCTAATTTAGATATACTCATCCTAGTTATAGAATCTAGATTTTCTTGCAGCCATACGATTGGCGTGGTAAGAATTCTAAATAACATGATTATTGGGTATATACCTTAGTTACGGACTCTATTGTTTATTGCAGCTATGCTTACTAGCGTGGCAAAATTCTAGCAACATAATTTCCGGAAGACGTGTATGGTTATCAGATTATATCTTAAATTGGTTCATTCTTTTTGTACAGATGAGCAAGAATAGATTTTATCATTATTTCTTTCTTGTCATTATTTCTGTTTACCATTTTCCCATATCTTAGTTACCTCTGTCCCAATTACATAATCACCTATCTCGTATCTAATTCTGTCATCTATACTTTGAAACCTTTGATCTCCATACCTTTTACCTTGGAAGGGTCGAGAAGTAACATAAATCATCTAGATCGAAAAGGACGACGTAATTTGTTAACATATGGTAATCTGGTAGAATCTAATGTTGGTCTTTGATATAAAATTTTGAGATAGAGATGTGGTAAAAAGTGAGAATAAAATCAGAGATTTATATATTAATTTAGTAACGATCACACATAGAGAAATATTTGAATATAAATAATTCATAGATATATTTCTAACTGATGGGATATTCGAGGTCAACTTAGTTTTGAGGACTTGGATAAATTTTGGTTATTGATTCTTGAGACATTTCACTTTAAGACTATGATGTTAATTTCGGGATTTAGTAATGGAGAAGAGATTTTAACTGTATTCGATGGCAATATGAAAGTGAATAAGATATTGCAAGAAATGGTTAAGAACAGAAGAACACAAGGATTTTGAGTATAGAAAATATGGAGAGTTTTGTGAAAATTTTAAATTTAAGGAGAATAATATTTGAAGGTGTACGTTGAAAGAAATATGAAGGTTGATTTTATAATGGATAATAAGTTTTGTAAGGCCTAGTGGTTTTAGATTGAATAACACGAGGAGTAAGTAATTAAACAAGTTCAAGGATTTCATAAAACTTGATTTAGAGGTTTCGGATCTAATTTAAGACAAGGTGGAAGAATTTGGATTTAAAGATGATTAAGTGGTTAGTATTGAGTGCTAATAAATAAACAGGTATGCGTCATGAGTAATATTTTGGAATTTAGGAATTGAGCCTATGATGATCATGACAAGGTCCATCTTCATAACAAAGGGTATAAATTCTTGGTGGTAGTCATATAAAGGTGATTTCATATTTAGACTTATGAGATAAAGATATGATTGGCAAATGATGATTAGATAAGCTTGATGGTATCAGAGAGAGACGATTAACTTGACTTTCCTATGCAACCTTGTCTTTTGTTTTTCCATCAAAATGAAAAAATTGATTTCCATATCTTTGAATTATCCTTTAAAAGTTTAATATCATTGAATCCTAACTCCCTTGATCACGACCAATCGACTTTGGTCACCTTTCCTTATCATATTAATATCTTGGGTCATACTCAATTGAATTAATTTAATTATGACCCGGATCTCCATCGTTGGATGTTCGTGTCAGACTTCGATGACCTTGTTCCCCATCTTGCCCAAATCTTGATATACCCAGAGATTGATCAACTTAGATCGTGTCGAGACTAATTTCTTTTATATATATCTTGATTGGATTTCAATGTATGATAGTCGTGCTTTAAACTTTCGATTTTGATCATCTTTAGAATAGTAACGCTTTATAGTTAATTTCTAGTTGTTTTTTTTATAATTACCAGTTTTTATATAGGATGATAGATGCCTTACAGCCCGATGATTTATTGTTTTCCTTATCTTTTCCAGTATGGCACCCATGACTAGAGTCTGTCCCCAGTGCACAGCTGCAGTTCCGGATGAGACCGAGATTGTACTTCCCCCTTCCATGCTCGGGAGGTGTTAGCAGCCTCATCGGAGAGTTTTCTCCATCTCCTATCTTTCAGGAGAGGGTGCAGTTCATTCGGAGACTGAAGGCCTCCCCTTGCCTCATGGAGTGGTACCCCATGCCATTCTTGATGGGGCTCAGATTTACAGACTTCTTCAGGATGTGTGGGAGGTACAGAGACTTCAGGCTGAGCTTGTGAGAGAACAGAGTCTCAGTATCCAACTGTTGTGGGACTTTATGCATTTAAGAGGAGAGCCTAGTCCCAAGAGAGCGAGGAGCAGTGTATACCCAGAGCCTCAGGAGTACCCCGGTTTCCAGCCTAGACCAGCCTATCCAGTTCAGATTCCTGTCCAACAGAGGGCCAGTTGAGCGAGTGCTACTTGTGCCTTCTGCAAGAAGCCTGGGCACGTATGGAAGGACTATAGAAAGAGACTAGGATTGTGACTAGTATGTGGGTCAGCTGGACAAGGAGGCTATATTGTCCTGCTGCAGCTGCCCCTAGTCGAGGCCTATCTCCAGGAGAGAGTTCCAGCTACCAGACCTAGTAGAGGTGATTTCTTGACCTATACCTTATCCTGTCTTGATGATTACTGTACCCTACTAATTGTTTATATGTTTTGATACCTTATGACTACTTTTGATTAGTATGACTATAATGGCTAGATGATGAGACCTCAGACTGATATTACCTGCCATAACCTTGTATGATATCCTTCCAACTGATTTAGATAAGTTTCTTAAGACTATGATGTTAGGGGTTTGACCTAAGGAGTACGACCACTTTAATTTCGGGGACAAAATTATTTAAGGAGGGTAGATTTGTCACACTCACTTTTCAATTTAAGGGTATTTTAGTCATTATGTTTTTTTTTGAAATTATTATTAATTTATTAATTAGAGTGATTGCTTTTGTAGCTGTGATTGGTGTTTGAGTTGTATAAAGTGGTCTAACCTTATTCAATCATGAGTAGAAGACTAACCATGGATTTAGAATTATCCTTGGCCTTTTAGATTTTATTTAGGGCCAATGTCCAAATTAGGAAGCTATTAAATCATTTTTTAAGCTATTTCCATAAAGCTTTTTAGCCTTTTTGACATGGGCCTTTTTAGCAACTTGAGGAGTGCAATTGGCCCATGAGCAAACCCTAAATCTAATCAAGCCCCCATGGCCGGCCACAGCAGCCCCCTTCATATCATTATGATGAGTTTGTAGCCGTCACAAGTGCAACCCTAGTTTCTCTCTTCTCCAACAAAACCCTAACTTTCATCCGACATCGATTCACCTCAAACGAATTGCGTTGGGACCGTGGGAGGAGGAGGAGAACTTGTTGGAGCATTGCTAGCAAGGATTTGGAGAGGTGCTTGGAAGAAAACTGGTCGTCAAAGCGCTCGAGGATTTTTTTATTGAGATTCCAACTCACAATAGGTAAATCTCATTCTACTATTGTTTGTTCTGATTTTTCTTTATTAGAGCATGCATCTAGGTACCCTCGACCTGTAGGATTAGTTTCGTTCGATTTCGTGTCCGTTCGAGGTGTGTATCGAAAACGTATCGGAGCTACAACGTAGGTGTTCGATAAAATTACTCAATGGATTGAAACTTAATAATTTGCAAAAATATTTAATAGTTGGATACACCTGGATCTAGGGATCACGACACCGTAGTTGTGCTTTGATTCGGGCTCGTGTTCGTGTCCAAAAGGATACAAACACGCTACACGCGCAGGCCGTGGCGTGCCCTGCTAACCGCGTGTGTTTGTGCGATGCGATGCAAGCCACGTGGCCGCGTGCCACTGACGTTTAGGTGCGGGAAACGTCTGTGGACATTTCCCCCAAGTTTCATGTCGTCTCGATTCGAATCGAAATGAGAGATCACGACCGTACGGGTCGACACACGCACGCACGCAGGTGCACAACCGCCGTTGACACGGCCCTCGTGCCGACACGTATGGACACGTGGACTCGATCTGTTTCCTACGTGTAGCCCTATACCTAGCCTCTCCTAGGACACGACCACAACACGTGTGGTGGGACACGAGTCCTAGACTCGCCGTCCCGCGTGCACGACGATGTGCACTGTTCTGTGCACACGCACACAGGCCGCACGTGGACACGGGCTTCGTGCGAGTCGACACGACACTTGGCCAACGCTAACTCAGCCAGTAGGCCGGGGACGTGTTAGCCTAGGTGTACGCGAAGTTTCATAAGAAACGGTTCGGAATCGAGCAAGAAATCGAACTCCCACTGATTCATTTGACACGGTATCGGTTTTCCGATACTCATGTGGACACGATACGGACACGGTTTCGACTCCGTGAGTACCCGAGCACATGACACATACCGAGACCATCGTATTTGCCAAGTTCATGGATTCTTTGGTGTATTTGTACGTTTTGGGTCGATGCGGATGTTGGGTTTTTTCGACATTCTGAATCAAATGTATGAATATTCGATTTTTTGACTTTTAACCAACGATTTCTGGGTTTATGACTCGATATGATAGTCTGGACTGCGGAAAGCGATCATTGGATTTATGTCTATTTATCATTCTATGTATATATTGAGTTTTTTCCTTTTAGGTATATATATAATATTTTTTATGTATATATAGATATATATTTTTTTTTTTTTTATGTATATATATATATATATATATATATATATATATATATATATATATATATATATATTTTAATTATATATATATATTTTTATGTATATATATATATATATATATATATATATTATATATATATATATTTTTATATATATATCTACATATATATATATATATTATATATATATATATATATATATATATATCTATATACATATATATATATTATATATAATATATATATAATATATTATATATTATTTTTATATATATGTAAATGTATTGTTGGGGGGTTAGCCGAGATCCGTAATCTCAGAGTCGAGTTTCATTCCCCCTTCGAGTGACCAACTTCCTTTACTATATGTGTATTTGTTGTATATGCCTATATATGTATAAGTTACTTTATGATAGATATATGTCTATATGTATACATAGTATAGTCCCATAGTTAAATATTTGGCTTTTGTTCTCAGTTTTGAACCCTCCAACAGCCCCTTGTGAACTACAACCACACAAACCTCTTTTCACAAGTAAGGTTATATATATATATATAATATATATATATATATATATTATATATATATATATATTATATATATTTATATTATATAAATATTTAATTTATTTATTTTTTTATATATAAAATATAATATATATATTTATTATATATATAGTATATATATATATATATTATATATATATATAATATATATATATATAATATATATATATATAATATATATATGTGTGTGTGGTGTGTGTGGTGTGTGTGTGTGTGGTGTATATATTCTTTGAGAAAGAAGGACTTTTATTGATGTATAAGGCACAAAATGCCGAGCCTATACAGGTAAGCGTGCCATGCGCAGAAAGACAGGAAAAGCAAGAACAAAAAGCAGCGCTCGTGTCACGACCCGCACCCCCGTGAGGGTACGAGTACGTAACAGCGCCCAGCCTACGCCGCAGTGTCGGCGGTAGGACGCTGTCCTAGGTCAATCATCTAACAATATATAAGGTACCTGTACAGTATATACTCTCCGAATGGAGGTGACAATGCAAATACAGTCTCAATCACATCTAAGGTAGAATACGCTAAAATGATAGATAAAACAAATCAACACAAGAGATACAATAGAAAGAAGTCTTAGTGTCTATGATAACACTCCACAACATCCAGATAAAACAACTCCCAATATATATAATAAGTATCAATGAAAAAGACAAGGTAAGAGTCTAAGCTAGCAGTCTAAACCACTGGTGGCAGATCCTCTACTGCAAGGGGGTCCAAGTCACAAGTGTTGTCTATAGCTGCACTATAATAGGTAGACACCAGAGCCATCCTTGTCCTCTGTAAAATTTTCAACAGGTCCAGTCAGGACGGGAGCGAGCACAATACATCTGACGCAGATCATAACAAGTTAAAAAATATAAACATGTAAGAGTACGATATATGAAACTGAAAGAAAGTACATGATGTAAATAGAGAGAACTGGAATAGAAATATCTACTATAAGTAGAGAGCTACCAGTGACTAGTGATTTAGAGTACAAAGTCGACATGTGAACGGCTGGATTTGTACATTAATAACTAAAGAGGCGCACATGGATGTACTACTACTTTGGAATTATTTACATGACTATTTATACTCCCCCATACCCCAATCAATACACAACGATCCAGACAAGTTATGTTACGTACATGATTTTCACATAAAAGCCCATAGATGCGTGTACATGAAATATACATGAGGGCTCAGAAACTGAGTGCACATGAATTCCACATGAAGGCCCATGAAGGGTACACATGAAGTATAGGTTATACATGAAATACACGAGAAACATGACCGAACATGAGAGCACATGAGAGTACACGAGCGAGCATGAACGAGCATGAAGCACAAGAATAACATGAGAGCGAGGAATACATGATATACATAAAACACATGACATGATGTATCCGATGCTCCCGGGGGAGGATACATCTCAATGTAGGGATCCATATAGTACCAATCCGTGATAATATCGTGACAGCATCAAATAAGGTAAACTAGAGCAGGAATATAATTCTAACCATGTTATAAATGATCAGATGTACTCGCCTGCGCCATGAATATCTGTGAGAATATACAGCCCGAGATGAGGTATCTGACTCCTATTTAGAGCAACACAAGTCAAGATGTATACAGGGATGATAAATAAAATCTACAATGCATCTGCATGCTGTCTAGGTCAACTAGACTAAAGTCAACACTTGGTCAACTCTTGTCAAACTACTCTAGTCAAACTAGGTCAAGCCTAACCCCAGCAAGTCTCACTAAGCCTAACCAAGCCTAGTCTATCAAGCACACCCAACCAAAGCTATACAAGCCAAACACATCAAGCCACACATCAAGGGTACATTCACATTGAGCTATAATCAACATTATATAATGAGAGAGAAAGGATTGCATGTATAGCTATGTGTGTGTGAACATGGAGGTGCACAACCAAGGGAAAATCAAACACTAGTTATAGATTACACTAGAACGTGGCACAAGTTCACAAGGTTACATCTATTTACAATTTAGAAGTAGACTAGTTATGATATATGTAACATGCATCTATACTCTACAATTATCTATATACATCATGGCAATCATTAGAGGAGGGTTACATGGCATGGTGGTTTACATATGAAATCTGAAATTAACTAGCATTTCAATTTAAGGGTTGCATTACATGCATGCATTCAATTATATACAAATGAACTTGGCTTTGTAATTGGAAAAAGGAAAAATGGGCATACTTGCACATATAGATAGTGTTAACATGTGAACCTAATGTACTAACATCAATTCTCATATAGCTATGCATACAGCTTGGTAACAATGACAAAAATCTGGGATTTAAACCTAGTATTACCTCTAGCATGTGGCAAGGTGTATACAACTCTATGCATACAAACTGAAGGCTAACTCACTCATTTAACTACTACATATGAAGGTTCATCCCAACAATGTAAACATGTCAGCATTATACAAAAACTGGCATAAGGAATAGGGTGTTAGACTCAGGAAATCAATGTGTGATCATGGGACTGAAATCAGTGTGTGTGTATCGGACTAACATGTGTGTGATTCACATAGAAATTAGTGTATGTGTATGTGTCTAATGTTACTATATGACAGTTAAGTGTAATGTCAGTGGTGGTTAGTTAGAGTAGGAAAGAGTGTACATGTATATGTGATACAAAAGGCTAGCTAATAGGGAGTGTAACATATGAAAACAGTGCATAGCTCAAGTGTTCTCAGATTAGCATGGTACATGTGACAGTGTGTGTGTGTGTGTAGATGAAATAGGAAAACAGTGCATCTCAGAAAACAGGGGCTTCCTGTGTGGGTATATGAGTATGTGAGAGTCAACTGCTCTCAAGTTTCTGTGTGTGTGTGTGGCAGTGAAGGGCATGGGAATGTGAGTGTCAAGTGAAACTGTGCTAGGGGTGTCAAAGTGAACTTGATATAGTGTATAGAGGGTGATATGTAGAGGGGTAACATGTTTAGACATGTAAAGGGGTTAGTGTCAAGGTGACTGTTAAGAAATATGAGTGTGTGTGGAGAGTTATAACGTGTGTCAACAATATATATACATACATATACATTTGTTATATATATACATATATAGAGATAGAGGGGTAACATTCAAGTGTCAAGCAACAAGGGTGTGTGTGTGACGTGAGGAGAGTTAATGTGTGAGAGGGTGTCCATGTCAATCTCAGTTTTACATATATGAAAGCTTTCAGTTACTTGGAAAGTTCTCAGTTAACAGTTAACACTAAAGAAAATCTCAGTTTTATAGAAATCAAGGCTCAGTTGAATACATAAAGTTCTCAGTCATTGCTCGACCAAAACCCAAATCACACACAGCAACAAACTCAGTTATTCAGTTCACTTGAAATTAAACTTAGTTTTATATATAAAGTTCAGTCAGTTTTTGTCATTCATAATCTCAGTTATACTATATGTAAACTTTCAGTTACTCTTAATAAAACTCATATTCAGTCTCTATTCGCAGTTGAACAATATGTTAACATATTGAGTTCGAAACCCAAATCAACCAAACATCATCAACCACTACCAAATGTGAATCCCAGGCAAGCCAACTTAAATCCCAAATATGTACGTATATAAATAACATCTAATTAACCATGATTTAACATTTAAAACTTCATTAAAAAAATGGAAAAATATAATCAAAGACTGATACTTAAACAGTTCATCCGATACCTATTCAAAACCTAAGATTATTAATCAAAAACTTGATAATACATCAAACAAATGGTTGGTAATTGAACTAGCACATGTGTACGTGTCAACCATAGCAATTTGTGTCCAAAAACTGGACACAAACGTGTCAAAACCCAACATCGAACTCACAGACAAACGCACAGACACACAGTCTTATGCGCGCGTGAGGGTCGCCCTAGGACACGACACAGGACGACTCGTATCTCGTGCTCATGTCAGTGGGTTTGCCTAGGACAGGGCTAGGTGTCTAAGGTCCTGATACATGTCCAATACGTGTCTAGGTAGGACACGAAAACTGTGCCAGAGGGTCCCTGGCCGACTGTGCACGACAGTACAAAATACGTGCGGGCAAGATTACTCCTAAACCACTAAACAAAACCCTACGAAAATTTAGGAGCTACCTGTCAGTCATCTAGGGAAGGTTCACACAAAATTTTATGTCATAAAGTGTCATGTACAGAGAGTTCTAGGACACGGGTAGCAGGGGAAACCCTAGCCGCGTGTGCGGGGCATATTCGTGTCCTCGTATGGACACGACACGACACAGAAATGACAACCTTAGTTAGGAAAATAAGAGGACACATCATAAACAACAATCCCAATCTAAAACATTCCAAAAACAGTGAAGAAATGTCCTCTGTGGCATTTCATCGAACACCTATACCTAGCTGTTGATACGTGTCCCATACGGACATCAAATGGACACGAAATTAACCCAAATTTCAGGGACAGCTAGGGGACACCTAGTTCTAGCCTAATATGCAAAGAAATCGGAATTAAAATATAATTTAAGGGGTTTTACCTAGGTGCAAATAGCATGAAAAAGCTTCAATTGGGGGTGTTCTTCTTGATAGCCCATTGCTCCAAATTGATCCCAAACTGAAATAGCTCTCCACCAATAGTCCATAAACATCAATTAAAATCCAATGCAAAAGACTTGGATGAAAAAGGAGGATAAATGAATAAAATGGGAATTTTGAAGAAGGGAACAGACCTTGGTTTTTGTCAAATGGAGAAATGATATAAAAGAGGCAAGAACAATAGGAGGAGAGATTTTATAGGGTTGGGAATGACCTAGTGGCTGGTCATAAAGGATAAAATTAGGGTTAGAGTTTCAAGTCATGGGCTTTGGGCTATCTCTAGGCTAATCAAGTTCAACACCATTTCAATAAATCAAGTCTCACTAACTAAAACTCCTATTTAGATCCTAACTAGATATTTTCTAGCCACAACTTAAGTTAACCATTCTAACTTACCCCATGGGTTAAGTCTAAGCTTCTAGGTTAGGTCCTAGGTTAAAGACTAACAAGACACCAAGCAATTATTTAATTAATAATAAATTCACATACATTCCAATAAATTCTAATAAATCCTATTAAATTCAAATAATTCAAAATGACCAAAATATCCTCAAGTTAAAAATGATAAATGAGACACCCTAATCACATGGCTAGGCTCTAGGTCAAGCTGTCTCTAGGGTTACACTAACAAAACACCAAAATCACAAGTCATAATTTTTAAATAGTTTTAAAATGATTAAAATCACCAAAAATCATATTATTATTTAAATATCATAATTAAATAAATTAAAACACAAAATTTTAAAATTATCCTCATTTAGAAAACTGGGTATTACAAGTCTACATATCTTAGAAAAATTTTGTTCTCGAAATTTAAGATGGTAGCACTCCTTCTAGGTCAAACATAGTCAAGGGTCAACCACTAGTCATTTCTCAAAATCCAAGTAATTGGTCATCAACTGGTCAACTTCTTAGGGTTTTACCTATGCTAGCTATCTAGGTATTGGCAACTAGAGATTAGCAAAAGAAAAACTCTATAATAGACTAACTCTTAACTTTCCAATCTTATCAATTCACCCATAACTAAATACCCATAATCTAAGCACACAATCCCAAATACCATATATACATAAGCTCAAGAACAACAACCCATTACATATATCATAAGTATAATATCTATATATCCATACATATATAATTGATCATCCAGGGTTAAAGTAGACTAAACTTATAAGGAACTGAACAAAGGCTCATAAATTAGGCTAAGGATGAATGGTCTGAAACATCAATGTAGGCAAAAAGGAAATGATGCTAAGAAGACTGAATTTATAAGAAAAAGGACAGGACATCTAGTGAAGGGTCTGCACACTGCCTATAAAGGTTGATCTATCATGCCTGAACTCATCACAAGGAGAACTTAACTAAAACAGAAAACTGAACCAAATATAGGCTAAACAACATGTCTATAATCCTATAGAACAATGGCCTATAGATACCAACCAACCCATATCCCATATGCCACTATCATCTGCAATCTATCTATATATATAGACCTTTCAGTCTTAGGTGAACTATAACTATGCTCAAGGACAGGCTCTGGTCATGGGTGTCTTACTGGAAAGGTAAGAGAAAAATAATAATAAATCATCAAAGCTGTAAGGCATACTAACATCCTATATGAAAACTGGTAGGTCAGGGAAATTGTCTATAATAGGTTATTATTCTAATGCTAATGCTAACTATCATCTCTAGGGTACAGCCACTCTACAAGTCATCATATCATTACACTATGAAAGAACTACATATGAATAATCTCTATAAACTTAAATATTCCTACTCCTAAGTTATTTGATGATGGAATACAATTTATAACAACAGAAGGGTATGATAGAGATGATATGTTTAAAAACCTTCTCAAGATATAGTCTGATAGTCATATACGTCTGTCCAAAATCATGTTATTCAGAGCCTTCGCCATGCCAGTAAGCAAGGCTGCGATAAACGATAGATTCCATAACTGGGGCACGTACCTCTATAATCATGTCGTCTGAAATTTTCGCTATGCCGACTAGTATAGCTACGAAAAATTCTAAATCTCATAACCAAGATACGTACATCCGAAGTCAGGTCTCTATGTTTTCGCCATGCCAGCTAATATGGCTGCGATAAACTACAGATTCCATAATCAAGTAGACGTTTTACCATCCCTGTTATTCCCGTCAACATATATTATCAGAAAATATCGTAACTCAGGCCATAAAATTCATCTCGATAGGAAAATCAAAATCAACAACGATCCATCAAAATCAATCCAATAATCAAGGAGTGAGAGCGAACAAAACAAGGGAAATGATTTCAAATTGAAGTTTAAATAAGATTCTCAAGGGTCGTCCTAGGAATCTCTCAAGGAGACCTAACTGTGATTGAGTACCTTAAAAAATATTCTAATTCTACTGCAGGCTGTAGTGATACTCTAGTTCGAATACCACTACACAAACTCGACCTATATGGGCCACCACTAAAAATGTATCACGACCCGCACCCACCGTGAGGGTACGAGTACGTAACAACGCCCAGCCTACGCCGCAGTATCGGCGGTAGAACGCTGTCCTAGGTCAATCATCTAACAATATATAAGGTACATGTACAGCATATACACTCCAAATGGAGGTGACAATGCAAATACAGTCTCAATCACATGTAAGGTAGAATACAAAAAAATGATAGATAGATATAAACGAATCCACACAAGAGATACAATAGAAAAAAGTCTAAGTGTCTATGATAACATCTCCACAACATCCAGATAAAATAACTTCCAATATATACAATAATGTATCAATGAAAAAGACAAGGTAAGAGTCTAAGCTAGCAGTCTAAACCACTGGTGACAGATCCTCTACTACAAGTGGGACCAAGTCACAAGTGTTGTCTATAGCTGCACTATAATAGGTAGACACCAGAGCCATCCTTGTCCTCTGTAAAATTTTCAACAGGTCCAGTCAGGACGGAAGCGAGCACAATATATCTCATGCAGATCATAACAGGTTAGAAAATATAAACATGCAAGAGAGTACGATATATGAAACTAAAAGAAAGTACATGATATAAATAGAGAGAGAACTATAATAGAAATATCTACTATAAGTAGAGAGCTACCAGTGACTAGTGATTTAGAGTATAAAGTCGACATGTAAAAGGTTGGATTTGCACATGAATATACTAAAGAGGCGCACATAGATATGTAGGAATGAAATCATAAAGTAGAATACTCTAGAGGGGGGGTGAATAGAGTAGGCAGCAGAATATTGCTAATTAAAAATCTCGTTAGCAGTTAGATCACAGATATAATAATAATAACAAAATAAATGACAGAAATGAAAAGTGATCAGAAGACAAACGTAAACACCGAGATTTATACTGGTTTTCCTCTTGTGAGGACTAGTCCAGTCGAAAGAACTCTAGCTTCCAGTTGAATCCACTATTGGAAAATCCCACAAGTTTTTATACGAAGTCCTTGTAACTTCTACAGACGCGAGCTTTGATACAAAGAACTCGACCAACTTCAATTGTGAAGAGTTGTTTCTTCAATCAAGCCTCTGATTACAATCGCTCTGAAACTTCTAGACCGCACCGTACTGGCAAATCGACTAGAGGGTTATAACTGGCTTAGAATTTAAAAATGGAAGCTTTTAGAACTCTTTGAAAGAAATATAACCTTTAGAAGAGAAGAGATTGAAAGTCAATTGGTGTGTTGAAATGATCGAAATCCTTCTCTATTTATAGTTTTTCCAAAGACAGAACTCTGACAGAATTCGGGCAGAATTCGGAAAGAACTCTTTGTTAAAAAACCGTAACTGAAGGGTGACCAAGTTCAAAATCAAACGTTCACATAACGTTCAACTTGGTCGAACTCTGGCCGAACTCTGGCCGAGTTCTGCTAGGGTTCTGCCAGTTGATTTTGAGAAAAATAATTTTGGCTTTTCGAAAAGTCCTACAGAAGCTTTTTGTAAAATAGGTGTTTTTCAAAAACATTGGTCATTTTGAAAAAATAGGTCAGGTTTTCAAAAACAATTTTAGGATAGCCTATTTACCAGTACGACTTGGTGTACAATATATTCCTAGACTTAATAAAATGAAAAAGTATATTACTTTGAAGGAAATACATTCTGAGTGGCAAACAGCTTCAGTCATGAACATAGTAGATATCCATCATTGAGCAGTATCCAAAACGTCGTAGGTAATCATCTGAATCGACTTGTATTTATATCGAGACAAAGTTTGATCAATTATTAAAATCAGGTTTGACCATGACCAATGGGCCAACAATCTCCCCTATTTTGATAATTGACAAACCTTGCCGATATAACATCTTGGTTTGGATCAATTCAAAAATATAATAAAAAATTGTTCATAACCTGTATTCATGAAGATGTTAGATCCGATTTCTCTTCCGTTGTCACTTAGCAAAATAATTACAAAAGAGAAAGCTCCTCCGCAATAAATGTATAAGTAACCAGCAGTAAAAAAACACAATAAAAAAATATATAAAAACATTCATCACAGGCATGTAATAATGGATAAACAATACAAGTATGGCATATGTCACAGGCAGTTTATGTGAAGTATGAAGAAATATAATGCCATAAAGCTGAAACAAATAAAATGCTAAGCTGAATAAGTAAAACATATGCCAAACTAAGGCATAAAAATATGTCTATGAAGAGTCACATAACTAAAAGAGTAGTGATAATATCTTGGAATGTCGGAGCATTTCCAAGAAAACATAAGACAGAAATAAACAGTCTCAAACAGTAACATCTCAAAAATTATTATCAATATCATCGGCTGCAGTACCAGCATGTCAAGATGGATCAGCTCCAGAAGTACCAGCTCCAGAAGTATGAGAAGTGGCACCAGAAGTACGATACCAATCGTATGCGTTCCCTGGCTAGAACAGAGAGTGGACCGCCTCATCATCAATGTGGTAGCCAGAAACAGAAGGGTCTCGAGGTAGAAAGCTAGCAGAGTGACCCAAGGAGTTGGCAATAGCCTGGAACCGAGTCACGTCACGAAACTCATGTTCCCTGGAAGTGTCAACATAGAATGACTACAGATCTGAAAGATGGTGATGAATACCCTCAAAGGTCATAGGGTAAGACTGAGGAAGACCAGGTGCTGTGGAAGCAGGTGCAGGAGGAGCAGGTGCAGTTGGTGGAGGAACAGTGGTAATGCTACGATAAGAGAGTTTGAAGAACTTGGGCTCAGGGTCCAGAGCACAAGTGGATAAGTCAATATCGAATCTCTGAAAGATGTGTGGGATGATCATCACATAAGAGAGGTTGCAGTCTCTTTCGCGATATCTACCCATCATCTGAATGATAGTCTTAGGGGCAGAAAAAGGAATCCCCTTAAGAATGTGATATAAAGCTGAAAGCTCAAGTGCAGTTACATCATCTTTTGAAGTAGATTTTGGAAGTAGAGTGGAATAGATGATGCGATGTAATTCATAGTTAAACAAGTTCAAGTTATTGGCCTTGAACTTTCCAGTACGAGCACATTGTTTGCCATTGATTATCAAAGATCAGAATAATTTTATGGGAGGACTGAACTTTAATTCACAATACAAACTTGCTCGTACAAAGAGAGGCTAGGAACAAAACCTAAAATAAGAAATCTAAGTACAATTGTTTAGTTTTTGATTCTGGAGGTGACGGTAGAGGCTCGGGAAAGTGCTATCAACTCTGCCTTACTCCTTGGACGATCGAATGCAACCTCGGCTCCGGTAAAGAAAAGCCCTCTCTCTCTGTTCGGATTGCTCTGTGGGGTGCTCTTTGTGTATATATCCTACTCCGTGTGCTTTTCTCTGTGTGTGTGCAAAGGAATAATCCCCTACGATTTATAGGACTTTGTGATGAGTGGGGTATGTAGTAACTGCACCTTGAAAAGTGGACAGTTGGAGATTGGTTAAGGTTAACCTTGATCTGTTTGTTGGAAATCAATCTGGGCTGTTGTGTTGGTTGCAATAAATCTACATTGTTATGATTTGTTGGTTGCAATAAATTCACGTGGATAAGTCTTAGTCAATCTTCTGCCACGTGTCCCAACTGTCATTATGCTGTGAGCCGTATGAACGGGGTATCCTGGCAGAGCCGTATGAGTGTGGCCTCACAACTGAGCCGTATGAGGATGGCCTCACAACTGAGCCGTATGAGGGTGGCCTCACAACTGAGCTGCATGAGGATGGCCTCACAACTGAGCCGCATGAGGGTGGCCTCACAATCGAGCCGCATGAGGATAGCCTCACAACCGAGCCGCATGGGGGTGGCCCCCACAATGGAGCCGCATAAGGATGGCCTCACAACCGAGCTGCATGGGGGTGGCCTCACAACTGAGCCGTATAAGGGTGCCCCCCCCAACTGAACCGCATAAGGGTAGCCCCCACAACCGAGCTACATGAGGATGGCCTCACAACCGAGCTGCATGAGGATCACATAGGCAGTCCGCATGGAGAACTTCTTTGGAATTTGTGAACTGTGCCGGCTATCTCAGAGATTTTCTTGTCTTTTGATGAGGATGACGCGTCTCTTCATTATGTCAGAGCCGTCAGAACTGTCATATTATGTCAGAGCTTTTAATGGCCTACTGCAGAGAGTGATTATGACCAGCTATGATCGGCCTGTTTTGAGCTGCATAAAGCCACGTGGCTCTTCCTGAGCCGCATAAAAATTCCTGAGCCACATGCGGCTCTCTGGGATTTTTCGAGCCGCATAAAACTCTTCAAGCTTTTGAGCCGCATGTCGAATCTAGGCCGCATATGAATTACTACTCTTTTTCATGCTTCTACAAGACCCCCTTCAAAGTTTTTAATTTGTAAAAATTAAAATACTTTGAATAAGAAGCATGTCCACGTAATATCTCCATGCCGCATAGACTTCTCTGGCCGCATAGGACTTTCTAGCCGCTTGCTGTCCTTTATACCACGTAGGCGTCTCATTAATTGCTCTTGATTTATTCTGATTTAAAGCCATCTTTTAGGCAGGATCCCAAGAGTCGGCATTAAATATTTGGATTTGCCTTGATGATTCCGAGCATTCTTTTTTGTATGAGAGGGGATAAAATCCTAAGAGTCGGTTTTATCTTCTAGGCAGCACATAATTCGAAGCGTCTATCGGTCCACGCGCCCCCTGTCCGCCTATAACTACGAGTAATTTTTAGAGAGAGACTCTTTACTCTCTTCTCTTGTTCAAGCCTTCTAGTCTTAGTTGCCATCTCTTCTTCTCCTTCGATCTTTCATGGCTCCCAAGACTTCCTCCAGCGCTACGACGAAGGATAAAGGAGCGGCTTCCTCGTCGATTGTGACGCCCACAGTTCATTTCGACGTTCACCCCGCCATTGATGGTAAGGATATTAGGAGAAATTACATGGACTCAAAACCCTAACCATAATGGCTATGCCGCATGTTTTATGTGCGGGCCTTCTTCGTCTTTATTGAACTGTTCAAGTTTATTGTGATGAATCCACATACTGTGATACATGTACCGTTTGTACATCTCATGTCCGAGCCGCATGGGGGTATAGCTCCTGTCCGAGCCGTATGGGAGTCGTCTTGTGGCCGTATAAGCACTTTGCAAACTGGGCCGTATGAAGACCCATCGAACCGTGCCGCATAAAGTTCTAACAAACAAGACCGCATATGCTCCCTCGAAATGTATCGCATGAGACCCCATTAAATTAGAGCCGTATAAGCTCTTTTAAACTGGGCCGCATGAGCACCCGCTAAATAGAGCCGCATAAGATCACTTGAACTGGGTCGCATGAGCACCCGCTAAATCAGAGTCGCATAAGCTCTTTTAAACTGGCCATATGAGCTTTCGCTAAACAGAGCCGCATAAGCTTACTCGAACTGGGCCGCATGAGATCCCATCAAATCAGAGCCGTATAAGCTCTTTTAAACTGGGCCGCATGAGCACCCGCTAAACAGAGCCGCATAAGCTCACTTGAACTGGGCTGCATAAGACCCCGCTAAACAGAGCCGCATAAGCTCATTTGAACTGGGCCGCATGAGGCCCCCCCGTAAATAGAGCCGCATAAGCTCCTTTAAATTGTGCCGCATAAGGACCCGCCTAATCAGAGCGGCATAAGCTCGGAAACACTAAGCAGTTTTCCCTGGCCATCTTCTAACTTGTTTCTTTTGTCCCTTTTTAGTGAATTTGCCAGTCAATCCTACGGGAGAGCCCTTGTTAGGTCGCGCCCAATCTGCTGTGGATGTTAGATTCGACCACATAGTCGAGTATGTGGTGAACCAGCTTCCCAAAGACGAACCTATGGAGAGGCTGAGGGACATTAAAAACCAGTCCTTCTACTTTCTTTCGAAGATGATGAACTCATGGCTGCTGGGAGGAGAACACCTGAAACCTGCGTTCCTCTTCGGGGATGCCTTAACTGTAAAGAACTTCCAAGTTCTAGATATATCTGAGAGTTAGAGTTTTACTTCCAACGGGATGGCGATCCATATTCCCAGATGGAGCGTCACTTCCCACTGTCGTGGTTCAACATGCTGCCGATGGACCAAAAAATGGAGGATTCCTTGACTCCGAGTCGATCTGGGATGTTTGTGGGCAACATTTACTATAACAACAACTTGGGGTCAGTATATACGGGTAAGGTACCGGTCAGCCGCTACGTGATGGGGTTGGCCCCGGGCAATTTCTTGAATGTACAGGGTCCCAACTTCAAGTTCTCCCAAGCTGACACTTTCATGAACCAGCTTGCTCCAAAGGGGTCTTATCCAATTGGCCGGTTGTCGCTACCAAGTTGGATAAACCCCCTCCCTTCATGGACCAACCTATCTACGTGGATCGCACAGAAATACGAGACTCTCTTGTGCGAGATTGGACTCTACCATGCTATTCGGGGCACCTGTTATAGCTTGTCCATAGACAAAAAATTGTTCATAGCTCTGCTAGAGATGTACAACCGCCGTACGGGGACCTTCTTTACACCCGTAGGGGAGATGGGGCTTACTCTCCACGAGATACATGACGTCTCCAAGCTGCCTTGGGGAAATAAAGTCTTTGATGTGTACACTCCCACGAATGAAGAGTTCAAGGAGTTGGAGGAAAGGTTCTCGGGCTTTGTTGTCGTCTACCGGGAATTGCTGTGTCATCACAGTACGTGCCAGCAGATGTCGAAGAAAAAGAACGACACCTCGGAAGGAAACCTTCCTCACACAAAGGCCTGGCTCACTTACCTTTTTAAGCTTGGTGCCTCAGGCCGGGTTTCTCCCCGAAGTCCTCAAACTCGGGAGGAGGTGCAAGACCAGGTGTCAACCGCCAAGAGGATAAGAACCACCGGTGACAGGTTCAGGAGTCAATCTGACTCTTTTGCTTATTTTTATCAAGACACTCAGCAGTTGTCCGAGAAGGCTCTTCTGGCAGGATTTCTGATGGTGTGGCTACGAAATTACGTAGTTTTAGGATGGGCTAGTTTTATTGAGAGGATCAGTCGTAACTTTATCCTCCCTGCTGTGAAGCTGGTCTTTGGGGTCAGACTAGCTCTTCTTTCGGCCATGGTGTGCAGCATACATCGTGGCCTTCACACTTTTTCGTCCAAGGTCATCGTCCATGACACGACGAAGGACTATGAACATATTGAGTTGCCCTATCATTATCTGATGGGGTGGCTGTTGATGCATTGCCGGTCTTTGATGAGGCCTGGTTCCGAAGATGACGTAACTGCTGATGATGCTTTCATCTTCCAGTATCGTCGTATGCCTTGGGATTGCGAGACTATGCGTGCCTGTCGGATGGTGCTGGCGAGAGTGGACAGATACACTTTTTTCGTGTCTGTTCTTCAATTTACTGCTGAGGAAGTGAGGGCCGTACAACTTGATGGTATTGGGCCTCCCCACTTCTTATCCAACAAGATGTTCCTTTGGTTGCACAACATTCGTCCTGTCCACCTGGTATACCACAACCGCAATACTGTCTACTTGGAGCCTTATTTGCCCAGTAGGTTCTCCCGACAGTTCGGGTATAGTCAGCTATTCTTGGACAGTCCCAGCTCTTGCCTGGGTTTTGAAGGTAGCATCCTTGACGACATCAGGGCCTGGCATTATTATAACACGGTTCACACCCGTACTAGCTTCTTAGTTCCTGATGCTGGAGAGTCAAGGGAGATCTTGTATTTGGCGGCTCTATACCATGTCATGGTGAACAAACCTCCTGTTGATTTTGACCCGAGTACCAGCTTCATTATTGGTACTGGCTTGGAGGAGAAGCCCAAGGGGTCCAAGGCAAGGAAGAAGAGGGAGAACACGGTTGCTGTGTCAGACTCGGAGTCTACCAACGCGGACGAAGAGGATGACGAGCATGATCCCGATAACTCTCTCCCTCCTGCAGAAGATGTGGTGGCAGATCAGCCGCCTGTCGTGCCTGGTCCTTCATGCAAGCGAAGCAGACGTGAGTCCGCTGTTGGCGGCATAACTTACTCCATGAAACGGGCTGCGGTTAAGCCTCGCGGGCTGCTCATTAGGGAGAGACGCGAGGATGTTGACACCGTTTCAGAGGTAAATTAAATTACAACCATCTTCTTCTTCAGCTCTCCTTTTTTTTGAACTATGACCTAATCATTTTTCTTTTCTCTTGTAGGTGTTAGGAGATGGGGACTCTTTAGAGCCGGCTGTTGCCTCTGCGGTCGACTCGGCTCTAACTACTCTAATTAGAGATATGAGTGCCGAGATTCTTGCCGTCGGGATTCTCCCAGCGACGGCTGAGGTTCCTCCAGTTATTGACGTCCCAACCCAGGGTAACGTGGGCTCTGTTGAACTCGTCTCCGAAATTGCTAAATTTCAGTCGGGTGACGCTGATCCAGTTGTATCTCCTTCCGGGGCGGCTAGGATAGAGGAACCAGCTGTATTCGGCTCGGATGTCACTGGTGAAGAGGCTACGGTGGCTGTGAGCGAACCTCACCCTCGGCAACTCTCCCCTGGTAAGATAAGCCAAGTCTTGACTAGTGAGGAGGTTCATTTGCTCTATCATCACATCCTTCGGGTTAAGCAGATTGATGGTTGCTCCGAATATACAGGTCCTACTCCTTCACTGCCAACGACGAACATTATCGGGGGATAGTTCGCCAGAGGGAATCTGGTGGAAAAGAGTGTGCCTCCTCCCCCTCCAACTTACATTGAAGGACCTCCCGCTGAATCGAGTTTGGGAGAGCAGACGACGAAACGGTCGGGACAGAGAGAAATGGTCCCTGTACCCTCCTTTGTTCATGTGGCTCCGGAGGTCGACCTTTCCGCCATGCCGAGTCTCCAGATCCTTCGGGCTGCGGAGGAGGAATTGGCCGCTATTCAAGCGTCTTTTTGCTCGGAACTTGTTTTCCTTGTGGCAGGGGCATCAAGTTTCGGTGCATCTTCTTCGACACTGCCAGCTACTCTACCTTTGACGCCGTCTTCTTCAGATGTCCTGGATGAATCGTCAAAGGATGTGGTTGACAGTTTCTACCGCCACCTGAAGCGAGAGGTTGAGGCTGCTATAGAGAGGGGGACCTCTTTTGCCTTGGCCCGTCAATGCGCCCATGGCTAAATTGAACTCCTTAGAACCCTCCCCGGTGGGGCAGGGATAGTTGAGCTTTTGGAGCCTAAATTGCTAGAGGCGGATCAGCTTGTGGCCCAGTTTCAAGTACTGTTGTAAGTCGATCTGTCTTTGGCAATAGATCAAGAGCGTGCCTTCCTCATAACTGTCATAGAGAAGGTAAGGGTCGTACGAGATGCGTCTAAGCCGATTATAATGAAGGACCTCCACGATCTGTCTCTACAGTATGATCAGCTGAGCCGTAGGGGAGAGGATTGCATTCCTCGGGAAGCGGCAGCCTCTCGCAGGATAATCGACATGAGGGAGCAGATCCTCGAACTCTAGAGGAAATTAGCTTTCTTGGAATCTGAGCTCGAGGCCTCCCGCACGGATAAGGAGCTAATTGTTCAGGAGGCCGACAACGTCACCCGTACTTCTGTTGGCTTGGAGCGTGCTCTGAAGAGGCTTGAAGATGGCTGGCAGGCTCACGCGCATCTGAAGGATACGGAGCGGTTGACTCAGGAGGCCGAGTGCCGGGCCAAGCGATGATTTGAGTGGTCGACGGCCGTGCTGAGGGACCGTCTCAGAGAATTATGTGTCGCCAAACCATAGTCGGCCTTTTCCTGTCTTTATTTGTTATTTTCCTTTATTTTAATAGGGACGCGGTCCCCAGACATGTTATACTTTTGTTTATCAATAAATGACTATGTTTACACCATCTATCATCTATTGTGCTTGTACCATATTTTTGGTATTATGATGTTTGCCCCACTGGGGGACTTTTTGTGGACCTATTACCCTTGGCATACCTTGGTTTTAGGTATCGATAATAAGTTTAATAGAGATACCTAGAACGATTCTGTGGTGAGGCATAGAAGTTCTTGGTATTGGGCGAAAGAATGCCGTAGAACAGCTGGGCTCCAAAGGCATGTGATAATGAGAAAAGAGGCGCATGTACTAGGGGACCTAGTATAGCATTTGTGGTCAACTGTGGACATTTGTGGTCAACTGTGGACATTTGTGGTTAACTATGGATATTTATGGGCCTATTATCCTTGGCGTATCCTGGTTTTGGGTACGGATAATAAGTCGAGAGAAAACCAACATACTTACTCAGAGGTAATGAGGACGTGGCAAATATGAGGGTTTCTTCAATGGAGTCTTCCTACTCAGAGGTAATGAAGACGTGGCAGGAGTGGACACCATGAAGGGTACATAGAACAACTCAGAGGTAATATGGACGTGGAAGTTCTACGTGAGTGGTTTGTTTTTGATAGAAGTGAAACAACTCAGAGGTGACATCGACGTGGTTGTTTCGGAAAATTTATGGATCTGTTATCCTTTTTATGCACTGAAAGTGTGGGTAATAGATCATGAGGAAGGTGCTCTTTTAGGAAGAAAGTTCAGATGTATGATCATACATGACTTACTACCCAGAAGATGCGATATGGATTCATTTGGGATGACCAGAGTGTAAGTTCAGCGGTACCTGAGGGCACATAACTTAACCGTCTGGTTGATTTGGAGGATGTCATTTAGACATAATACTTCTTCAGGAACTTGCCGTTGACAGGCATCATGAGCAAGTCTCCATTTTGTTTTGCGAGGCGGTAAGCACCATTGGAGAAGACAGCCTCGATGATGAATAGGCCTTCCCACTTTGGCTGGAATTTGCCGGCAGTTTTGTGGGTCATAACCATCGGCCTCCGAACTGCCAGAATGAGATCGCCCACTTGGAATGTTCTGAGTTTAACCTTCTTGTTGAAGGCTCCAGAAATACATGCTTGATAAAGCTCGATTCGTTGTTGAGCTGACAGGCACTTCTCATCTAAGGCCTCCAACTCTTATAGCCGACGACGGTAATTATCATCCATCGTCAATCGATAGGTGAGGGCAACACAGAGCGAGGGGATTTGAGTCTCCAGTGGGAGAACTGCCTCACTTCCATACACCAGAGAGAATGGTGTGTTCCCGGTGGCCGTCCGGACTGTAGTACGGTACGCCCATAAGCATTCGCCAAGCTTTTTATTCCAGTCGCATTTGTTGGAAGACACGAACTTCTTGAGAAGCTTGATTATAGTTTTGTTGAATGCTTCTGCCAACCCATTCGTCGTCAAATTGTATGGTGTTGAATCAACATTCTGGATTCGGTGTTTGTCGTAAAAACCGATAAAAGGCGTGGCTTGATAACTGCGGACCATTGTCGTGGATGATCCTTCGAGGCAGTCCGAAGCGATAGAAGATGTGATACTTGAGGAAGCTGATCACATTTGATGTCTTCACCTCTGCGAGCGAAACAGCTTTCGCCCATTTGAAGAAGTAATCTATAATTGCCAGTATAAAGCGGTGCCCTCTGGATGAAGGTGGAGTGATTGGACCAATAATGTCCATTCCCCACGCCTCAAATGGCTAGGATGCCACCGTCGGGTGTAGGAATTCGGATGGTTGATGTATAAAATCTGCGTGGACCTGACAGGAATTGCACTTTCTTGTATAGTCTATCGCGTCTGCCACCATCGTAGGCAAGTAATAACCCATGCGGCGAAGACGGTCTTACAGCTTCGGGCCAGGTTGATGAGCCCCACAAACGCCGTCGTGAGCTTCACGTACCGCTTCTTTCGCTTCTGTATTGGACAGACACCGAAGCAGTAATCCATCGTATGACCGCCGATACAGCATATTTGTTTCTGTATTATAGAAGAATCTGAGGGACCGTCTTCTAATAGAGGTAGCTTCTTTCAGGTTCTCCGGCAAGATGACATAAACTGCAAAGTCGATAAATAGGAGCCTCCAATCCGGTGTCTCGTCGACCGTCAGGACAGAATAGCTCTCAGCAAATTGGACGTTGTTCTTGGGACAAACCAACTCATGGCCTATTACGTCTACCAAATGATGAGTATATTTTGGGACCGCCAGGAAAGCGGCCAGTCCTGCTAAGGCATCGGCTTCAATGTTTCGGAGTCTCGAAACATGTTCTATGAAGAGCCCTTTCAGAGACGTAACGATGGTGATCGCTACCTGATGGTAGGGGATCATGTCTTCATGACGAACTTCATATGAACCTCGAATCTGATTGACGATTAACTGTGAATCGCCATATGCCTCTAGGTACTCTACCCCCAGTTCTTTTGCAAGTCGGAGGCCGATAACCAAGGCGTTGTACTCGGTCACGTTGTTCGAGCAAGGTTCTGTAAGGGAATATGCCCGGTTGATCACCAAGCCAGAGGGAGAAATCAGTACCACTCTGACCCCAACGACAATGTTGCCCTTGGGCCCGGTTCTTGAAGCACCGTCGAAGAACAATCGCCAGATGGAATCATGGAAAGCCATGTTTGAATTGGCGACCTCGTCTGGAATCTCTTCATATATTCTGGTTGACTCCGAACTTGGATGGGCTGCTAAAAAGTCCGCCAGAGCTCGACCTTTAACAGCCTTTTGCGGAACGAAGATCATGTCATAGGGAGACAATAATATCGCCCAGGTAGCGAGGCGAGAGCTGAGTGCACCCGGCTTGGTCATGAGAACCCTAAAGGGATTAACTCGAGATATGACATGGATGGTTTGTCCTGTAACATAGTATCGCGTCTTCTGGACAGCGAACACCAGAGCAAGACATTCCTTCTCCACGACGGTGTATCTATGCTCAGGCCCAATCATCATTCGACTGAGGTAATAGATAGCTTGTTCATGCCCTGCGTCATTGTTTTATGCTAGTAGAGCACCGAGGGAATGCTCCATCGCTCGTACATAAAGAAAGAACGACTTTCTAGCAACCGGGGCCACCAGAACTGGAGGATTTGACAGATATTCTTTGATATTGTCGAACGTGCGTTGGCACTCCTTATCCTATACGAATGAGACGCCCTTCTTCATGAGGTGGGTGAATGGTTGACATCGTCCGAAGAGGTTAGAGATGAACCTCCTGATGTAAGCTAGCCTCCCTTGAAGGCCTCGGAGTTCACAGAGATTTCTCGGGGGACCCGTCTCCATGATTGCCTTCGTCTTCTCAAGGTCTATATGGATTCCCTGGGCAGTAATGGTAAAACCCAAGAATTTTCTACTAGATACGCCCAAGAAGGATTTTGTGGGATTCATCTTCAAGTTGTGCGCTCGTATCAGGTCGAATACCGTCCTGAGATCCTGCAGATGGTCTCCCTTAGAGCGGCTTTTGACAGTGATGTCATCAACATAACACTCCACAGTCTTATGCAGGTAATCTCTGAGGATGACACTCACGGCTCTTTGATATGTGGCACCGACATTCTTTAAACCGAAGGGCATGGCTGTGTAACAGTACACGCCAATCGGTGTTCGGAATGATGTATACTTTTCGTCGTCAAGAAACATCTTGATTTGGTTGTATCCTGAGAAGCCATCCATGAATGACATGCGCTCAAAGCCACATGTGTTGTCGATCATGATGTCCGTGATGGGAAGAGGGAACTCATCTTTAGGACATGCTTCGTTTAGATTTCAGAAGTTGATGCAAATTCGAATCTTCCTATTCTTCTTGAGGACTGGTACTATATTGGCGACCCAGTCTGGATGTTGCTCCTCCCGGATGAAGCCACTGGCTATCAGTTTGTTGACCTCAGCTTCGATAGAATTCATGATGTCCGGGCAGAAACGTCTTTGCTATTGCTTGACCGGCTTTATGTTTGGATGAATATTGAGTTTGTGAAGTGCAACCTTGGGGTTTAGCCCTGGCATGACTTCATAGCTCCAAGCGAACATGTTAATGTACTCTCTGACGAGTTGCAAAAGCGCCTCCTGCTCTTCGTTTGTCAGGCTTTTGCTGACGAAGATTGGCTTTGGAGAGGACTCATTGCCGACGTCAATTTGTATAACCTCATCTTCAGTGGGAGGTTCACAAAGTTTGAAGCATTTCTTCCATTATGCATCTAGTTGCTGGACCCAAGGTTTTAACTCGAGAAGTTCGGGTATGTCTTCGTCTTCTTCATAGGCGTCAGCAAATGCCATATTGACGGACAAAGCTTACCTGAATACGTCCCCGATGTTGACGTCCGAATCAGAGGTGGGTGATCCGGTTGAATGCGAATGCCAGTCACATTCCTCATCTGAGCTTTCGGGAGTTGTTGCAGGTGTAACATAACCTAGACCACGTCTGGTCTTGTTGTAATAATCCCGTAGTTTTCCAGCCGGGACTGGCAACTGTAAGGATAACCGCCGACCAGTGCCGTAGTTTAAGCCTGACGTAGTCTCCAGATCATACCCCTATTTTTGTATGAGGTACTTGGATCGGGAGCTATACAGATAAAGGGGCAGTCTTCCGGTATCGGGTTCGAGATCAATTTCTTCTATTCTGAAGGGCTGTGGATCATTCTTTCGGTCGAAGATGATTGGATGATCCTCTCCCTCGACTATGAAGCAAGCATTTTCCATGGGAGTAAGTTGGTTTGCGGCGTAGACATTTGTCACCTGTGTGTGTAGGTAGGTGCCTATACCGTGTTCCATAGCATACATTATACAAAGCTTATTAAGCTCGAGGTAGTTCAAAGATAGCCCTTTTTTAATAAAGTAAGGTATCTTTTTCGGTGGAATTACATCATCAGCTGAAGGGAAATCAGTATGAGTAGCCACATACTTGGCCAACTCTAACTCCTCGTCGGCCACACCCTGTGTTAATGAAGACTGGGAGGATGACCTGGGTAGCTTAATCATTAGAGGCTCTACTGGTGGAGCAGAACATGGAGTCGTTGGCGCACTAGCGACCCCCAGTTTGGTACTCGGTGCTGGGCAGGGAGTTGCTGGCTCGCTAGCAGTCCCTGTCTTAGCGTTCGGCTGTCGACTCATTCTGGGAAGACGAATCGTCATTGGCTTGACGGAGGGATTGAGCTCCTCTGTTTGTTGTTGGTCGGCTCTCGACAGCCTGATTGTCAGTGGCTCCGTCGTGGGTCTTGGCCCTTGGCCAGACCTTGGCAGTCGGATTGTCATCTTCTCCTTCTGTGCGGTGAGCACCGGGAGACCAGTTGCTTCTCTACGCATAGTGGCTGTCAGAGGTGCAGTCCTTCCTAGTTTTCGGGGTTGGAGATAGATTCGCAAGGGTTCCTCAGGCCCCACCATGACCTCCGTCTACTCTTGAACATCCTCGTTGATCAGGTGCCTCTTGGATTTCTCGTACAAGCAAGAATCCGAATAACAAGATTCGACCCCTTTGAAGGGATCGATGTCGGCAAATTCCGTCCTCACGAAGTCGCGCTTGTCGACGTACTTGAAGCACTGGTACAATATGGAGGGCATGATCATGTAATCATGTATCCACGGACGCCCCAGAAGAATATTGTAGGAGGTGTCTGCGTCGATGACATAGCAGGTTACTTCCGACTGAAGATCGCCAATCTGGTACTTCAGACGAATCTTTCCAATGGGATAGCTTCTCCCAGAATTGAAACCGCTGATTACGGTACTGGTAGGAGTCAACCGATGCATAGGGATGCGCAGATGGTGAAGCAAGCTTTTTCGGAATAATGCTGATCGAAGAACCGGGATCAATATGCATCTGATCCACCTTGATGTCACCGACGTATCCAGTATAATACAGAGGGCGTTCGTACAGGTTAGTCTTGATAAGCATATCCTGTAAAGTGAAGACAATATTGGGCATTACACCTATGTAAGCGCTGTCCTGGAGATCCGCTGGCGAGCTCTTCCCTATAAGATTGGCCTGAGCCAGATATGCGTCGGCATTCTGGAGTGCTTCGCTCAGTACGATGCGAACATCTTTGGAGAGTCTCAGGAGCTCGTATAGTGACAATTTGGCCGGTGTGTTGGCCAGTTGTACGAAAATGTTCAAATTGTAGGGCTTCTCCAGCCCGTGAGGAGTGTCTTTCCGGAGCGATTTGTCAAAGCGGGTCTCCTTTGGCTTGGACTTATCGGCCGGCGGAGGCTGAGAAGGTCCTGGGGCATCAGCGGTGGTCGGCTGACGTTCTTCAGCCGAGTTACCTGGCATAGGTTAGGATTATGCACCAGACCGGGTGACGATAGCCGTAGCTTCTTCGACATCTGCCGAGATTGTGCGACTGGACTTGACTTTCCTGTCCTTTTTTTGGTCGGTGGAGGGTGGTGCTGACTGAGTCACTTCAGGTACCAGGTCCGGATGGACCCACATGATCTCCCCTTGTGATGTGATGAGGGGCACTAGACCAGCAGTCTGGTCTCGGGGAGGTGGAAGATTAGCGACCTCCATCTTTGCCCGAGGGACGGATACTACTCCATCTTGAGCCTTTGTCGGAGGGAAGCTGCCAAATTGGACTGACACCATATTGGCCGCCACGGTCACCTCCTCGAAATCAATGGCCAGGGCCTTAGAATCGATGAGGTTCTGGATGTACCGCTTCAGTTGGAAGCAGTCTTGTGTAGCGTGATGGATGTAGTGGTAGTAGTGGCAGTACTTTGGGCTCTCCATCTCTGTAGGTCGAGGTTCACACCTTGGAGGAGGGAGCTGAACTCTGTCTCCTTGTAAGAGCATGTCAAAGATTGGCTTGACATGACTGTCCTCGAAGGAGTAAGTCATCTGCGGCCACTGCTTTTCTGCCTGCTTTGGTTCAGGCTTCGGGGCTGTGTCGGCCACCATAGCATGTTTGCCCTTGTTATCTCGGTTGTTGGAGGAATTACCGTCATTGTTGTTGTTGGCATTAGAGCGTTTGCCCTTGTCCTCTCCCTTCGAGATGTGCAATCCCAGTTGGCGAGCTTTCTTCAACTTGTCTTCTGCGCTAGTGGCGCTGATGATGAAAGTCTTCTAGTCCTTGAATTTACTTTCGCCCATCCAGAGGCTGATTGTGGGGAGCAGCCTCTTTTGGCAAATTTCAATTAAGGAAGAGTCCGGGTTACCGGAGGGCAGCTTCATCGCAGTTTGGCAAAACTGCTCAATATAGTTCATTGTCAGCTCCTTCTCGCCTTGAACAACGTCCATGAGGGTTGACATTGTGACATCCTGTCCCACCTCATAGAACCTCTCCAAGAACATACGTTTGAAGTCGATGAAGAAATAGATGCAGTTGTTCGGCAAGTTGCTGTACCAGTCGAATACGACCCCTTCTAGTGCCCCAATGAACAACCGCATAAGGTTAGCGTCGTCACGCGACAAATGATCTGTTATGACCTCAAAGTAGGTCACGTATCGGCTTGCAGAGGTTTTGCCATCATATGGATTAATGTTGAATGGCTTGTACCGTGGAGGAAAGGGGACATCTCTCCATGCCGCGGGATACGGCTGCCGTATCCTGAGGTCTTGAGAGTTTTTTCGGGCGTCAAACTTTGACCGAAGCTCTTGGACTTCTCTTCTTGCCTCCCTAGCCTCTTCTGCAGCAGTAGGAGCCGACATTCTAGGTAGATTGTCACCGGGGTCAGTGCAGTTGTGTTTGAGTCCGCATTAATGGCGGGACCCATGCTTGTTTGGCCAGGCTTCCTTCCTTGGAGAGTCGGCAGGGCTGCCTTAATCTCGTCTACTGACTTGACCAAGGTATGAAGTATGGCCTCAAGAGTGTCGAGGCGCTGTCGGTCGCTGGGACCTTCTTGGTCATTCTCAGTCATAAATACTGTTCTCATACGGGAAACAGTGGAAGAAACTGTGGAGGATGTGCTCTCCGAATCATACCCCCGAATGGAGAAGTCGTCGGGATATGTAGGAATGTTCTCCTCCGGTTCGGACTCGGAGAAAGTACGATCCCCTGCATAGGAGGTTGCTTCATCTTGGCACCCATGGATGTTTCCAGGGGCGTCTGGTTCTATTGCATCTGTGGGGGGAACTGTCTCCCCTGGTTGATCTTCTTGGAACACCGGATTGTCGTGCATGTTCCGGGGAGTGCTACCCCCAGCTTCGGCTACCCCCAGGGATGTGGATGATGAACCTCCAAGTGGTGAAGATTTTGTCTTCGAGCGGGTGCCTTGATAAACTCCTCCTGCGGTGGTTGTGGACAACCGCCTGGATGCAAGTTTCCTGGCCGTGCCGACTGAGATCGTCAGACTGGAGACATTTATTTTCTTCTTGCCGGCAGGGATCTTCCGGACAGAATTGCAGGAGGCGACAAGAAGCGCCTCGTCTTCCGAGCTTTGTCACAGGATCGTTCCTGGTTGTTGCACTCATTGGAAGACGGACTGCCGGTCCTCTTGGACTGCTGTTTTGTTGTAGCAACAGTTGACAATGACTTGAGTGCAGTGATGTCCATGGAAGGACTCTCTGCACACCAAGTTTTCTTTTCTTTTCTTGCGCTTGTGAAGGATCACATCACGCAAGTCAAGTACATCTCGAGCAACCTTTACACTCATTTTGAGAGCCCGGGAATCCCGAGCACACGAGTGTGTTGGTATAATATTTGCTTCCTGATTGGGAGACTCTTGGGAACCACTCTGTCCGTTTGCCGCCAGGGGCTGGACACAGTCGGTTTTGTACAACTTTCCATCAGAGGCCCGTATAACAGTAAGCGGAGCTCTCTGATGGTCAGAGGTTGGGACAGCTAACTGAGCTCGTCGAGCCCGCGCTGCCCTAGACTTCTTCACTCTAGCACCCAAGGGCGCAAAGTAGGAAGAGTCCAAATTATGCCGCACAGAATCTGATACATCCTTATAGGAGCATCTGAGGTCAGGACCGCATGAGAGACGGTCGAAGACTGAACCCGAGCCGCATGGAGCAGATGGTCTGCGGCTGGGATTGGTGGCCGCATAGGCTGTCTGCATGCGGCTGGCATTTGTGGCTACATAAGCAGTCTGCATGCGGCTGGCATTTGTAGTCGCTTGAGCAGTTTGTATGCGGCTGGAAGCTGTGGCCGCATGAACCTTCTGTATGCGGCTGGAAGTCGTGGCCGCATGAGCCTCCTCCATGCGGCTGGAAGTTTTGGCCATATGAGGCTTCTGTATGCGGCTGGCTTTTGTGGCCGTATGAGTCTTCGTATAGCTGGCGCCCTTATGCGGCTTCTTTCTGGACCGCATAGAGTTCCTCTTTGCCCCTGCAAGTCCAGCATCGTAGTGTTTTCCTCTGCCGAACTTGGGGACAGCAGAGTCCTCTACGGTCTGAAGTGGGACCGCATGCGAGTCTTCTCTGCCGTCTTGGGCAGCAGAGAACACTTCTTCTAGAGCTTGGAGAGGAGCAAATGATTTGGGCGTCCACTCCCTGCGGGCCTTCTTCGTGCGAGCTCGCTTTTGGACCAGGCTAGCGCCCCCGTCGGAGAGCATATCTTCAAATGCTTGCTGGTCGAAGCGAACAACCAGCATCTGTTGCGTGGAGCCAAGCTTGGCTGCGTCCGATTGTATCACCAACTTCTCAACAGTGGAGAAGTTAGTCCCCAGCAGAGTCGCCAACGTGTTTGCCACTGATTATCAAAGAACAGAACAATTTTATGGGAGGACTGAACTTTAATTCACAATACAAACTCGCTCGTAGAAAGAGAGCCTAGGAACAAAACCTAGGAAAAGCAATCTAAGTACAATTGTTTAGTTTTTGATTCTGGAGGGTGACGGTAGAGGCTCGAAAAAGTGCTATCAACTCTGCCTTACTCCTTGGACGATCGAACGTAACCTCGGCTCCGGTGAAGAAAAGCTCTCTCTCTCTCTCTCTCTGCTCGGATTGCTCTATGAGGTGCTCTCTGTGTATATCTCCTGCTCCGTGTGCTTTTCTTCGTGTGTGTGAAAAGGAATAATCCCGTGCTATTTATAGGACTTTGTGATGAGTGGGGTGTGTAGTAACTATGCCTTGAAAAGTGGACGGTTGGGGATTGTTAAAGTTAACCTTGATCTGTTTGTTGGAAATCAATCTGGGCTGTTGTGTTGGTTGTAAAAAATCTGCTTTGTTATGATTTGTTGGTTGTAATAAATCTGCGTGGATAAGTCTTAATCAATCTTCTTCCACGTGTCCCAACTGTCATTATGCTGCGAGCCGCATGAACGGGGCGTCCTGGCAGAGCCGCATGAGTGTAGCCTCACAACTGAGCCACATGAGGATGGCCTCACAACTTAGCCGCATGAGGGTGGCCTCACAACTGAGCCGCATGAGGATGGCCTTACAACTGAGCCGCATGAGGGTGGCCTCACAACCGAGCCGCATGAGGATGGCCTCAAAATCGAGCCACATGGGGGTGGCCCCCATAATCGAGCCGTATGAGGATGGCCTCACAACCGAGCCGCATGGGGGTGGCCTCACAACTGAGCCACATAAGGGTGCCCTCCCCAACTGAACCGTATAAGGGTGGCCCCCACAGCTGAGCCGCATAAGGGTGGCCCCCACAACCGAGCCGCATGAGGATGGCCTCACAACCGAGCCGCATGAGGATCACATAGGCGGTCCGCATAGAGAACTTTTTTGGAATTTGTGGACTGTGCCGGCTATCTCAGAGATTTTCTCGTCTTTTGATGAGGATGACGCGCCTCTTCATTATGTCAGAGCCGTCAGAACTGTCACTTTGCGTCAGAGCTTTTAATGGCCTCTGCAGAGAGTAATTATGGCCAGCTGTGATCGGCCTGTTTTGAGCCGCATGAAGCCACGTGGCTCATCCTGAGCCGCATAAAAATTCCTGAGCCGCATGCGGCTCTCTGGGATTTTCCGAGCCGCATAAAACTCTTCAAGCTTTTGAGCCGCATGCCGAATCTGGGCCGCATATGAATTACTATTCTTTTTCATGCTTCTACACACGTGTGGACTCACAAAGCTCATTCTTGAAACTAACGAGAGTAATTATGTCAGAGCCGTCAGAACTGTCACTTTACGTCAGAGCTTTTAATGGCCTCTGCAGAGAGTAATTATGGCCAGCTGTGATCGGCCTGTTTTGAGCCGCATGAAGCCACGTGGCTCATCCTGAGCCGCATAAAAATTCCTGAGCCGCATGCGGCTCTCTGGGATTTTTCGAGCCGCATAAAACTCTTCAAGCTTTTGAGCCGCATGCCGAATCTGGGCCGCATATGAATTACTATTCTTTTTCATGCTTCTACACACGTGTGGACTCACAAAGCTCATTCTTGAAACTAACGAGAGTCGTACCATCGGGAAAATCGAAATCAGTGATGTCATCGAGCGGGGCACCTTCATTTGGAATACCAAAGATTTCCGCTAACGTTTCATCAGTAAACTCGATATCTATCCCTCCGACACGTGTTCTCGCGGTAAAAGTGTATAATATGACATTACAGTAAAATAGTCTAATGGCATTAGTAGCTATAAGGAATTGTAAAGTAGCAAAGCGTTGTAACCCTAATGCCTCAAAGTAAGGACGGTGGTCGGGAAAGACAGTCCATTTGATCGGAGATCCGGTACCAATAGTACTCATAATGAAATCGGCATACCAAAGTAGGGCTTGGTCGGGAGTTTTGAAATAAAACTCGTCCGATGCACCGTCATCCGATTGGACCGGAGAAAAGAGGGAATCCGTATACGGATCCAAAGACGATGCCTCTTCACTGGAGTTTGCCTTCTTCCTCTTGAAAGGATTGAATCCCTTAGGCATTCTATCCCAAAAACTAGAAACCCTAACAATTTGAAAGTGCGAGAAAGAAGGAATTATACCTCCCGAGAATTGGATATGCTGTAGAGGACGAAATTCTCTGTACGAATCCAAATTTTGGACGAAGATCTCCACGTGGATTAGAAGATGGAAGGTGGAGAAGAACTAGGGTTTAGGAGGCACGGCTGCTACTATTTTGATGATATTTGGAAGAATAAAGAAGAGGGGGCCTCGGGTCCTGACTGGTACATATATATACCCAGCCGAACTCTGGCCGAATTCGGACCGAACTCGGGCCGAATTTGCCAAGGGTTGCCTGGCTATGTATATAAAAAAAATTGTTGGGCCACATCTTTTTCGTCAATTCGTTTCAAATGTTTAATTCAGAGTTTAGTAATTTTAAATCTCAAAATAATATAATTAATATTATTTTATAATTTAATATTCTTTACTCAGCATCTGTCTCAGATTAGCTGTAGGAGTACTATTCCAGCTAACGAAGGTTCACCGGGGAACTCTTAAGTACCGCTTCGTTTCGACCGTAGTCGTGGTAACAGACAGACTCTTTTTAGGCGTGTCTCAAAAATAGTTATTGAGTATCAAATAAATTAATTAATAAAATAAAATTAATTAATATTATTGATATCTAAAATTTCTAATTCTCGACGTAAAGAATTAAAACGAACTTCCGCTAGAGGTTTTGTGAGTATGTCAGCTAATTGATTATGTGTGTCTATGTATACAAGGTCTATATCTCCATTTTGTTGATGATCTCTAAGAAAGTGATGTTTAATCTCGATATGTTTAGTACGAGAGTGACATACTGGATTCTTAGTCAAATTAATAGAACTAGTGTTGTCACAGAAAATGGGTATGTCTGTAAAATACAATCCATAGTCTTCTAAAGTTTGCTTCATCCACAAAATTTGTGCACAACAACGTCCTGCGGCGACATACTCAGCCTCGGTTGTTGATAATGCAACAGAATTTTGCTTTTTACTAAACCAAGAGACTAGAGCTTTTCCTACGAAATGACATGTGCCGTTAGTGCTTTTTCTATCTACTTTGCATCCGGCAAAATCAACATCAGAATAACCGAATAGGTCAAACGACGTGGTTTTGGGATACCATAAGCCGACAGAAGAAGTGCCTTTAAGGTATCGGAAGATACGCTTAACTGCGCACAGATGTGATTCCTTATGATTAGCTTGAAAACATGCACATAAGCAAACACTAAACATAATATCTGGTCGACTAGCAGTTAAATACAGTAAGCTACCGATCATACCTCGATACTTACGTATGTCGACAGGTTTGCCTTGTTCATCAATATCAAGCTTGGTTGAAGTCGCCGTTGGAGTGCTAAGTGGCTTGACTGCTTCCATGTCGAATTTTTTTTATAGATCCTTTGTGTACTTTGCTTGATTTATGAATGTCCCATTGTCGGTTTGTTTGATTTGCAGTCCGAGAAAGAATTTCAGCTCTCCCATCATGCTCATCTCAAACTCATTCTGTATACACTTTAAAAATTCTTGACAAAGAGATTCATCAGTAGATCCAAAAATAATATCATCTACATAGACTTGAATCAAAAGAATGTTGTTATTCAAAGATTTTATAAACAATATAGTGTCAACCTTTCCCTTTGAAAAACTGTTATCAAGTAGAAAAGAGCTCAGACAATCGTACAAAGCACGAGGGACTTGTTTCAAATTGTATAAGGCTTTCTTCAACTTGAAAACATATTCAGGAAATTTGAAATCAGTAAAACCAGGAGGTTGAGCTATATAAACTTCTTTTTTTATAAAACCATTTAAAAATGCGCTTTTGACATCCATTTGAAATAACTTAAAATTATGAAAATATGTAAATGCACATAACATGCGAATGGATTCTAATCTCGCAACTGGGGCATAAGTCTCATCGTAGTCGATACCTTCTTCTTGATTGTATCCTAGAGCTACGAGTCGAGCCTTATTACGAGTCACTAAACCATTCTCGTTCAGTTTGTTTCGGAATACCCATCGGATGCCAATGACCGGATGATCAATGGGCTTGGGAACAAGTTCCCAAACTTGATTCCGTTCGAATTGGTTTAATTCCTCTTGCATAGCATCTAACCAAAAATTATCACTACATGCTTCATCAATATTTTTGGGTTCAAACAGCGAAACAAAAGCAACACAAGAAGCTATATCTTTATTAGAGGAACGAGTACTTACACCCTTGGTAATCTCACCAATTACCAAGTCCTTTGGATGATTAGCCAAGAATCTCATCTCTTTTGGTGTAGTCTCAGGATTGCTAGTTCCGGCTTCTTTGCTTAGAGGTTCATCTGATGCTTGATGTGATGGTTCTGCATCTTTGTGTGAAGGTTTTGAAGTAGTTGTACTTGGTGTGATTATGTCTTCATTGTCATCATCGTCTAAGTGTTGATTTAGCTCATCAAACTTGACGTTGATTGATTCTTCGTTGATCATGGTTCTTTTGTTGAAGACTCTGTATCCTTTACTCTTTGCTACATAACCTAAAAATATACCTTCATCGACCTTTTCATCAAATTTACTCAAATTGTCTTTAGTATTAAGAATAAAACATTTACAACCAAAAATCTTGAAATATGAAACATTTGGTGTTCTATCAAACCATAGTTCATAGGGAGTCTTCTTCGATATAGGTCGAATTAGAACCCTATTTAGAATATAGCATGCTGTATTTTCAGCTTCAGCCCATAAGTATCTAGGTAGACTAAACTGGTTTAACATTACTCTAGCCATTTCAGATAGAGTTCTGTTCTTACGTTCCACAACTCCATTTTGTTACGGAGTCCTAGGGCAAGAGAATTCATGCAAATAACCGTGTGTGTCACAAAATTGCTTGAATTCTGCATTCTCAAATTCGTCGCCATGATCACTACGAATGCGAGTAATCATGAACATTTTGTACTTTCTTGCAAAAGGTGACGAATTCTGATAATGCATCGGTCTTACGTGCAAGAAAATAAACCTATGTATATCTAGAAAAATTATCTACAATGACAAATGCATATAACTTACCACCTAGACTAGCAATTCTACTTGGTCCAAATAAGTCCATATGCAACAGTTGTAAAGGTCTAGTGGTACTTACAGCGTTCTTGGATTTGAATGCGGATTTGGTAGCTTTGTTCTTTTTACATTCACTACATACCGTATCCTTCTTAAAAGAAATGTCCGGTAAGCCGCGTACCAACTTCTTTGTAGATAGTCTTGAAATTGTATCCATATTTTCATGACCGAGTCTCATATGCCATAGTTGACTCTCAATGCTTTTGGCCATCAAACATCTACCTTCTTTGTTAGCATCTTCCAACAAATAGAAAACATATATGTTGTCTTCCCTAATACCTTCAAATATAGTACTACCAGTTGAACTATCAACTATAGTACATTTATCTTTAACGAAGTTAATACCATAATCGTGATCAGCTAAATGGCTTATGCTGTGCAGATTATGTTTTAACTCGGTAACTAGACAAACATCTTTAGTCACTGGATAGGGAGCCTTACCAATGTCACCGATACCGATTATATACCCTCTTAAATTATTACCGAAGGAGACGTATCCTTCTTTATTCCTCTTCGACAGTATTGCGAATAGTAAAGCGTCACCGGTCATGTGTCGTGAGCAACCGCTGTCGAGGATCCATTTGTTCCTAGCATGTGAAGGGTGTCCCACCTACAAAATAATTTGTAGATAAAACTCTTGGTACCTATTTCTTGTAGGGTCCTGAATGGTTAGTTTTTGGTATCCATGCATAAACATTTAAATCTACTAACTTTCTGATTCTACATACAGAAGATATTTGACCAATGAGGCCACAATAATGACATTTAGCATGTTGAGTGTTGAAAGTAGTGTGAGGTGCATGATTGGTAGGTTTTGGTTTTCTAGTATAGAAGAATGCATGCCTATTTGTCTTATTGGGCATAGTTTTGGTATGGTTTGGTCTGACAGTGTTGGGCGTGTTCCGATGATTCGGTAATTGACACGTGTTAGAATAGGAAGCAGCAACTTCAGGCCATTTTCCTAAACTAATTTCCAATTTTTTGGAAGTGTCATATAATCTAGTATAGTCAGATGTGAGTGATTCTAATCTGACCTGTGTACACTGGAGACTCTTTCTCTCCTTAGATAGGTCTTCCTTTAACTGGATAATAGTTTGGTCTTTTTCTTCTGATAGCTTAACAATCTCGTGTAACAATAACTTAATAGAAGAAAGCTCACCAGACTCATTTAAAGAGTCATTATCTCGAACATGATCTAGTAGGTCGGTAAGTCTTCCTATTTCACCTTTGTACTCTTTGAGTACCTTCTTAGAGGTTTTATATTTACTATGCAGTTTCTTGTAATCATTTAGTAGGTCACTGAAAGCCTCTCCTAGTTGCTCAAAGGTGAAATCATTATAAGGATCAAATAGAGGATTAGTGATTACCTGATCGTACGCCATCAAGCATACATTTGCAGCGTCATCTGATTGTTCGTCTTCTGAGTCACTGGCTTCACTTTCATGCCATATGCTTGTGTTGGCGTACTTCCTTGATGTAGATTTCTTCAGGTAGCCTTTGTCATATTTGTCACTTTTTTTTGATGATGATGCTGTGGGATAATCCTTCTTCGTGTGTCCTTTCTTCTTGCATCTGTAGCAAATAGGATCTTCTTCGTTGTTGTTGTTGTTGCTGTCTTTTGTTCTCCTGTTAAATCTCATGAACTTCTTGAATTTTCTTACCAGAAGAGCTTGATCTTCAGAGTCGGAGTCGCTGTCATCAGAGTCGTCTTCGACAGTTTTTCTATGTTGAGCCTTGAGAGCGATCGACTTTTCTGAATTCTCCTTTGGTCTTCAAAGTCTTGAAGTTCTAACACATGAGTGAGTAGCTTACCCATGAGTGTTTCCAGAGACATTATTGAGAGGTCGTTCCCTTCAATGATTGTTGTAGCCTTTGGAATCCAGTTCTTTGTAAGAGCTCGTAGATGTTTGCGAATCTTCTCATGGTTACTGTAAACCTTGCCTAGTGAAGAAAACGATTTACAATATCCAAGAATCTTGTAAACATCTGAGTGACTGATTCACTTGGCTTCATTTTGAACGCCTTGTACTCCTGAGTAAGTCTGCTGATCTTTGACTTCTTGACTTGTGTTGTTCCTTCGTGGGTTACTTCGAGAAGTTTCCACACTTCGTTTGATGTTGTGCAAGTAGACACCCTGTTGAATTCAGTTCTGTCTAAAGCACAAAATAGAGCGTTAATAGCACGTGCGTCAAGTCTGGCCTTTCTTTTCCTCCTCTGTATATTTGTCATGGGGTTTTTCAACTAAAACTCCATCAACATTAATACGAGGGGCCTTTTTATAGCCATCAATAACTACAGACCATAAGTCAAAATTAAGAGATTTCAGGAAGAAACTTATACGTGTTTTCCAATAAGTGTAATTAGTGCCGTCAAACAGTGGAGGTCTGTTTGTGGCTTGGCCTTGACTTGTGAATTTCACAGTTGCCATGTGTAATGCTGTGATCTATATACCAATTGAATATAACTGCAGTTTTACCTTGCTTTACTTGTATAACCCACTCTGATACCAATTGTAGGAACAATTGGAATCAGAATATAATACCTCTAGATGGAGAGCCTGCTCTGATACCAATTGTAGGAATAAAATCGTAAAGCAGAATACTCTAGAGGGGGGTGAATAGAGTAGGCAGCGGAATATTGCTAATTAAAAATCTCGTTAGCGGTTAGATCACAGATATAATAATAATCACAAAATAAATGACAGAAATGAAAAGTGATCAGAAGGCAAACGCAAACACCGAGATTTATACTGGTTTCCCTCTTGTGAGGACTAGTCCAGTCGGAAGAACTCTAGCTTCTAGTTGAATCCACTATTGGAAAATCCTGCAAGTTTTCATACGAAGTCCTTGCAACTTCTACAGACACGAGCTTTGATACGAAGAACTCGATCAACTTTAATTGTGAAGAGTTGTTTCTTCAATCAAGCCTCTGATTACAATCGCTTTAAAACTTCTAGACCGCACCGCACTGGCAAATCGACTAGAGGATTATAACTGGCTTGGGATTTGAAAATGGAAGCTTTTAGAACTCTTTGGAAGAAATGTAAGCTTTAGAAGAGAAGATATTGAAAGTGAATTGGTGTGTTGAAATGATTGAAATCCTTCTCTATTTATAGTTTTTCCAAAGACAGAACTCTGACAAAATTCGGGCAGAATTCGGACAGAACTCTTTGTAACAAACCGTAACTAAAGGGTGACCAAGTTCAAAATCAAACGTTCACATAACGTTCAACTTGGCCGAACTCTGGCCGAACTCTGGCCGAGTTCTGCTAGGGTTCTGCCAGTTAATTTTGAGAAAAATAATTTTGGCTTTTTGAAAAGTCCTTCAGAAGCTTTTTGTAAAATAGGTGTTTTTTAAAAACATAGGTCATTTTGAAAAGATAGGCTAGGTTTTCAAAAACAATTTTAGGATAGCCTATTTGCCTGTACGACTTGGTGTACAATGTATTCCTAGACTCAATAAAATGAAAAATTACATTGCTTTGAAGGAAATACATTCTGAGTGGCAAATAGCTTCAGTCTTGAGCATAGTAGATATCCATCATTGAGCAGTGTCCAAAACATCGTAGGTAAACATCTGAATCGACTTGTATTTATATCGAGATAGAGTTTGATCAATTATTAAAATCAGGTTTGACCATGACCAATGGGCCAACAGGATATACTACTTTGGAATTGTTCACATGACTATTTATACTCCTCCACACCCCAATCAATACACAAGGATCCAGACAAGTTATGTTACGTACATAATTTTTACATGAAAGCCGATAGATGGGTGTACATGAAGTATACATGAGGGCTCAGAAACTGAGTGCACATAAATTCCACATGAAGGCCCATGAAGGGTACACATGAAGTATAGGTTATACATGAAATACACGAGAAACATCACCGAACATGATAGCACATGAGAGTACACAAGCAAGCATGAACGAGCATGAAGCACATGAGAAACATGAATAACATAAGAGCGAGGAATACATGATTTACATGAAACACACGACATGATGTATCCGATGCTCCCGAGGGGGATAACATCTCAATGTAGGGATCCATATATTACCAATCCGTGATAATATCGTGACAGCATCAAATAAGATAAATTAGAGCAGGAATATAATTCTAAGCAAGTTATGAAATGATCAGACTGTGAGAATATACAGCCCGAGATGAGGTATCTAACTCCTATTTAGAGTAACACAAGTCAAGATGTATACAGGGGATGATAAATGAAATCTACAATGCATCTGCATGCTGTCTAGGTCAACTAGACTAAAGTCAACACTTGGTCAACTCTAGTCAAACAACTCTAGTCAAACTAGGTCAACTAGGTCAAGCCTAACCCCAGCAAGTCTCACTAAGCCTAACCAAGCCTAGTCTAGCAAGCACACACCAACCAAAGCTATACAAGCCAAACACATCAAGCCACACATCAAGGGTACATTCACATTGAGCTATAATCAACATTATATAATGAGAGAGAAAGGATTGCATGTATAGCTATGTGTGTGTGTGAACATGTAGGTGCACAACAAAGGGGAAATCAAACACTAGTTATAGATTACACTAGAACGTGGATCTATATATTTTAGAAGTAGACTAGTTATGATATATGTAACATGCATCTATACTCTACAATAATCTATATACAGCATGGCAATCATTAGAGGAGGGTTACATGGCATGGTGGTTTACATATGAAATCTGAAATTAACTAGCATTTCAATTTAAGGGTTGTATTACATACAGGCATTCAATTATATACAAATGAACTTTGATTGGTAATTGGAAAAAGGAAAAATGGGCATACTTGAAATGGGCATACTTGCACATATAGATAGTGTTAACATGTAAACCTAATGTACTAACATCAATTCTCAATATAGCTATGCATACAGCTTGGTAACAATGACAAAAATCTGGGATTTAAACCTAGCATTACCTCTAGCATGTGGCAAGGTGTATACAACTCTATGCATACAAAACTGAAGGCTAACTCACTCAGTTAACTACTACATATGAAGGTTCATCCCAACAATGTATACATGTTAGCGTTATACAAAAATTGGCATAAGGAATAGGGTGTTAGACTCAGGAAATCAGTGTGTGATCATGGGACTGAAATCAGTGTGTGTGTATCGGACTAACATGTGTGTGTGATTCACATAGAAATTAGTGTATGAGTGTGTGTGTCCTGTGTTACTATATGACAGTTAAGTGTAATTTCAAAGGTGGTTAGTTAGAGTAGGGAAGAGCGTACATGTATATGTGATACAAAAAGCTAGCTAATTGGGAGTGTAACATATGAAAACAGTGCATAGCTCAAGTGTTCTCAGATTAGCTTGGTACATGTGACAGTGTGTGTGTGTGTGTAGATGAAATAGGAAAACAGTGCATCTCAAAAAATGGGGGCTTCCTGTGTGGGTATATGAGTATGTGAGAGTCAACTGCTCTCAGGTTTCTGTGTGTGTGTGGCAGTGAAAGGCATGGGAATGTGAGTGTCAAGTGAAACTGTGGTAGGGGTGTCAAAGTGAACTTGATATAGTGTATAGAGGGTGATATGTAGAGGGGTAACATGTTTAGACATGTAAAGGGGTTAGTGTCAAGGTGACAGTTAAGAAATATGAGTGTGTGTGGAGAGTTATAATGTGTGTCAACAATATATATACATACATATACATTTGCTATATATATACATATATAGAGATAGAGGGGTAACATTCAAGTGTCAAGCAACAAGGGTGTGTGTGTGATGTGAGGAGAGTTAATGTGTGAGAGGGTGTCCATGTCAATCTCAGTTTTACATATATGCAAGCTTTCAGTTACTTGAAAAGTTCTCAGTTAACAGTTAACACTAGAGGAAATCTCAGTTTTATAAAAATCAAGGCTCAGTTGAATACATAAAGTTCTCAGTCATTGCTCGGCCAAAACCCAATTCACACACAGCCACAAACTCAGTTATTCAGTTCACTTGAAATTAAACTCAATTTTATATATAAAGTTCAGTCAATTTTTGTCATTCATAATCTCAGTTATACTATATGTAAACTTTCAGTTACTCATAATAAAACTCATATTCAGTCTCTATTCGCAGTTGAACAATATGTTAACATATTGAGTTCGAAACCCAAATCCACCAAACATCATCAACCACTACCAATTGTGAATCCCAGGCAAGCCAACTTAAATCCCAAATATGTACGTATATAAATAACATCTAATTAACCATGATTTAACATTTAAAACTTCATAAAAAAATGGAAAAATATAATCAAAGGCTGATACTTAAACAGTTCATCCGATACCTATTCAAAACCCAAGATTATTAATCAAAAACTTTACAATACATCAAACAAATGGTTGGTAATTAACTAGCACATGTGTACGTGTCAACCATAGCAATTTGTGTCCAAAAATTGGACACAAACGTGTCAAAACCCAACATCGAACTCACAGACAAATGCACAGACACACAGTCTCGTGCGCACGTGAGGGTCGCCCTAGGACACGACACAGGACGACTCGTGTCTCGTGCTCGTGTCAGTGGGTTCGCCTAGGATAGGTCTAGGTGTCTAAGGTCCAGATACGTGTCCAATACGTGTCTAGGTAGGACACGAACACTGTGTCAGAGGGTTCCTGTCCGACTATGCACGACAATGCAAAATACGTGCGGGCAAGATTACTCCTAAACCACTAAACAAAACCCCACAAAAATTTAGGAGCTACCTGTCAGTCATCTAGGTAAGGTTCACACAAAATTTTGTGTCATGAAGTGTCGTGTACAGAGAGTTCTAGGACACGGGCAGCAAGGGAAACCCTAGCCGCGCGCGCGGGGCGTGTTCGTTTCCTCGTGTGGACACGACACGACACAAAAATGACAACCAAAGTTAGGGAAATAAGAGGACACATCATAAACAACAATCCCAATCAAAAACATTCCAAAAACAGTAAAGAAATGTCCTCTGTAGCATTTCATCGAACACTTATACCTAGGTGTTGATACGTGTCCGATACGGACACCAAATGGACATGAAATTAACCCAAATTTTAGGGACAGCTAGGGGACACCTAGTTCTAGCCTAATATGCAAAGAAATCAGAATTAAAATACAATTTAAGGGGTTTTACCTATAGGTGCAAATAGCATAAAAAAGCTTCAATGGGGGGTGTTCTTCTTGATAGCCCAATGCTCCAAATTGATCCCAAACTGAAATGGCTCTCCACCAACAGTCTATAAACATCAATTAAAATCCAATGCAAAATACTAGGATAAAAAAGGAGGATAAATGAATAAAATGGGAATTTTGAAGAAGGGAACAAACCTTGGTTTTTGTCAAATAGAGAAATGATATAAAAGAGGCAAGAACAATTGGAGGAGAGACTTTATAGGGTTGGGAATGACCTAGTGGCTGGTCATAAAGGATAAAATTAGGGTTAGGGTTTCAAGTCATGGGCTTTGGGCTTTCTCTAGGCTAATCAAGTTCAACACCGTTTCAATAAATCAAGTCTCACTAACTAAAACTCCTATTTAGATCCTAACTAGATATTTTCTAGCCACAACTTAAGTTAACCATTCTAACTTAGCCCATGGGTTAAGTCTAAGCTTGTAGGTTAGGTCCATTCTAGGTTAAAGACTAACAAGACACCAAGCAATTATTTAATTAATAATAAATTCACATACATTCCAATAAATTCTAATAAATTCTATTAAATTCAAATAAATTCAAAATGACCAAAATACCCTCAAGCTAAAAATGATAAATGAAACACCCTAATCACATGGCTAGGCTCTAGGTCAAGCTGTCTCTAGGATTACACTAGCAAAACACCAAAATCACAAGTCATGATTTTTAAATAGTTTTAAAATGATTAAAATCACCAAAAATCATATTATTATTTAAATATCATAATTAAATAAATTAAAACACAAAATTTCAAAATTATCCTTATTTAGAAAACTGGGTGTTACAGCTCGCAAAAGGACGCACGCAAACCAAAATGGCTCCGTGCCAGAACCGCACGAAGCCTAACCGTCGAAAACTGCCAAAGCCTCCCAAAAGCTAGCCGGGGAGTGGTGACAGCGCCAGGCGACTTTACGCACCTGTCTGATAGCCTTCCTGATCAGTTGGTCGTTGTTGAATTGGCGGCCCTCAAACCTCCATTTGTTCCGATTCTTCCACAAGACCCAAATATCGGCGGCCACAACGATCTGATGCCCATGAGAGGTGCTCCAGTAGGCGAGGAGATCGTTAAGGCCGCTCGAATGATGCTCCTGTAGGCATTTGGTAGGAAGGTTCGTCCATATCTGTTTTGCTTGGTCTCCGGTGAGTAGGATGTGTTCCGCCATTTCTGTTTGATGGGATGTGCAGCCGTGGCACCGCGATGCCAGGCTGTGTCCAAAGGAGTTTAGGATATTGTCGGTAGGAAGTTTCTGTCGGTGGGCTCTCCAGATCAGAATGGACCATTTGATAGGGATGCATGCCTGCCAAAACGGAGCGGTATAAGGGGAAGGAACACCAATGCCCCTAGCCACAATCCTGGCCGATGCAGAAGAAAAAGTGTCACCTGGATTGGGCGACCAGCACAAAGTGTCCGGGGTTTCCACGATCCGCAGGTCCATGACAGCGAGAGTGGTGGGTGCCACCATGCCAAGTCGCACTCTCACACTGTCCTACCTCCAGCCGGATGCAGTGTCCCACAATTCTCGAATCTCATGAGGGGGGATGATGGACGGTGACTGGTGGGTAATCTCATCCCCAAGCCAACGTTCATGGAACATCGACGAACGATCGTCTCTGAGCTTGAGACGAATGAGGGGTTCGGCAATGTGTCGGCCATGGAGAATATACCGCCATGTCGCAGAGGATCTGTTGTTGGCGACGACAGTCACGGGGTGGGATTGTCGATAATATCTTGCCATCATGAACCTGGTCCAAAGAGAATGGTCCATATGGAGCTTCCACAACAGCTTCATGAAGCAGGAATCGATGATATGGGTAAGTTTGTTGAAGCCCAGCCCTCCCTCCTCGGTAGGTTTGGCCATGGTGTCCCAGCTGGCCCAGTGGTACTTCTCTTTGCCATCGGAATGACCCCAAAAGAAGTCGGTGAATAGAGATTCGAGCAAGTATAGAACTTTTTTCGGGGGCGCACAGACGACAAGGGTATAGATGGGGATGGAAGAGAGGACATGTTTGATCAGAATCAACTTGCCACCCGGGGATAACGTCGCGTTGTGCCATCCCTCGATTTTAGACCTAATTTTGCTAACTAGACTCGCAAAGATGCCTGAATTAGACTTACCATAAACCAATGGACAACCCAGGTATGAGAACGATAGATATGCAGTAGAGAAGGAAGTCAGGGTGGAGAGCTCCGTAGAGTTTATTCTGTCCGTTTTATGGTGAGTGTAGATGACACTTTTGTTGGTGTTGCACTACCAAAATAAGTCATATCAGCGACGTATTTAGCGACTCCAAGGAAGAACGTCGCTATTTTTGGGTGTTTTTGCGACGTTTATCCAAGGCGTCGCTGTTTGTCGCTAACAGCGACTAATAGTGACGTCGAGCGGCTGCAATTTGTTAAATGGGAATAGGCGTCGCAAGTTCGTCGGTACACGTCGTTGATATAGCGACGTGTAGCGACGCATTTAAAGCAGCGTCACCGTTTCATAAATATCAGCGACATTTAGCGATGTCCTGAAAGGACGTCGCTAATCTTTTCATATAGCCGGCAAGGGTTTCCTTTTCGATCTTTCACAAATTTTCCCTCCAAATTTTCGTGCCCTCCTCTTCCGCGATGCTCCTCCGGCGATTTCCCTCCTCCGGCCTCCTCCTCCGCGGCGCTCCTCCGGCGATCTCCTTCCTCCTTCTTCTTCTCCTCCTCCTCCTTCCTCAGGTAGCTCCTCCTCAGGTAACTCTCCCCTCCCGCTTCCCAGTTTCTCCTCGTCTTCTAGCTCTCTCTCTCGCTTCTAGTTCGTGTCCACGAGAGCGAGGACTCGCTATCGGGGACACGAGACTCACAGTGGACTCGCTGCGGGGGACACGAGAGCGTGGACTCGCTTCTAGTTCGTGTGACACCTATTTTGTTGGTTTGGACACGTCATGTCCCACTGTGTGGACACGAGACTCACAGTGTGACACCTATATACTGATACTGGAAGTTTTTTGGGCATATCAACTGTCAATTTAATGTTTTGCTTGGATTCGAATTCTAATTTAGGGTTCGAGCCCTATTTACTGATACTGGGAGTTTTTTTGGGCATTTTTAGGGTTTTGAAATGATGAATAAAATGACTAATAATTATTATCGAGCTCTATAAAATTTCAGCTATGTCACGAAGGATGGATACTAATCCTGTGAATGAGTTTTCTCCTAAGTATTCTCGAAAGTTGAGTATGATTTAGCTCACTGACATTACTGAAATATGGAATGATTAGTGTAGGATATGTTGGTCAGGTTTTGGCAGAGTCAGCTATGTCACTAAGGATGGATACTAATCCTGAATACCATATTTTAAATCCTACAACGCTGCTTAGTTGAAAGTCTTAATTAGACTTTCTGTTCAGTACCCTTTGACTGCTTAGTTGAAAGTCTTAATTAGACTTTCTGTTCAGTACCCTTTGACTAGTTTGATTTGTATAATTATCTGCCATTCGACTGGCGAGACAGAAATCTATGTATGACATTTGCTATAAGGAATTTGCATTAATCTACGGTACGACATCGTGATCAGGACATAGTCTCTGCAGCCATTCGACTGGCGAGGCAGAAACTATGTAGCCGTAGATAAAGTTGACTGTCCTCTGACCCCATCCCTCGGCAATGATGATACGACAACCTATCACTATATCTTTTAGTAGTAGATAATGTCTTAGTATTACATTATGTGGGTTCATCTTGATTCTGTTATATCCTTCAGATACTAGATTCGATAAGAACATATACTGCACAATATGTACAGAACATAGATGATTCAAACTAATGTATGCTAGAATGCATTTTGGGTTGTGTTCTGAGCCATTCGTCCCCACACTTGGCAATTATGCAGAACCGTTTGTGGATATACAATCGTCATCCTGATGAATTATTATCTGTGTCAATCTTTACAGAATTATCTTAAAATGGATATGAATTACTATCTGTGGAACCGTTTGTGGATGTACAATCGTCATCCTGATGACATGTGCGGTGTGCGGGATGAATTTATACAGGATGTGCAACAGTTCCTGCAGTTTGCCAAAGCGTTCCCTCAGTACATGGACCGTACAAAAATTAAGTGTCCATGAGATGTCGCAACTAGAAATATCATTCGGAAGTGGATGTGACATATCATTTGTATTCGAGGGGTTTCATGCCAAATTATTATCAGTGGACCGCACACGGAGAACTTGTGTCTTTAGCCTCCGAGCCGGAGCCTTATGTGGAGCCTTATGTAGATGTCTACAAGCATGCTGATTACGACCAAGGGTGGACGAACATGGTTTTCGATGCTGCGGGGCCTAGTGGGAAGTAGGTGTATGAAGATTCCTTACATGGACCGTACAACTTGCCGCCTTGGATGTGTATGAAGACTCCTTACATGTTCCTAACTGTTATTATTCCAGGTCCAAAGAACCCGAAGAGGAACATCGATGTGTACTTACAGCCCTTGGTAGATTAGCTGAATCAGTTGTGGAAAGTAGGTGCAACCACATATGATATTTTCATAAAGCAGAACTTTCAGATGAGGGCCGTACTAATGTGGACCATCAATGATTTCCCGGCCTATAAAATATTATCGGGTTGGAGCACCCATGGTCGTCTCACATGTCCGTATTGCATGGATCGTACTAAGGCTTTCCGTTTGAAACACGGAGGAAAACCGTGCTTCTTTGATTGTCATCGACAGTTTCTGCCAAAGGATCATCCGTACCGGTGGAACAGGAATGCTTTTCGTGCTGGCGTGGTAGAGAAGTCCAGTCCACCGCCAAGGTGGTCCGAGGACACGATATGGGAAGAAGTTAAAGAATTGTCAAGTGCTATTGAAGCGCCTACAGCGGGGTACAAGTGTGATGGATTTGGCCGCGCTCACAACGGGACGAAGAGGAGTATATTCTGGGACCTACCATATTGGAGTGACCATCTGCTCAGACATAACCTGGATGTCATACATATCGAGAAGAATGTAATTGACAATATAATAAATAATGTGATGGACGTAAAGGGGAAGACGAAAGACAATCCCGAGGCCAGGTTGGACTTAGAAGAAATATGCAGACGTCCAGAGTTGCATTTGATAAAGGAAGGCAGTGGGAAGTATAAACAGCCCAGGGCCATTTTCTCACTGGACAAGGAGGACAAAGGTAAACTTTGTAGGTAGATCCAGGGCCTAAAATTTCCAGACGGGTACGTATCGAATTTGAGAAGATGTATTGACCCGAAGGAGAACAAACTACAGGGTATGAAGAGCCACGACTGTCACGTTTTTATGGAGAGGTTAATCCCGATTGTATTTTGAGAATTCTTACCTCATGTCGTTTGGGATCCACTGACAGAGCTTAGCATATTCTTCAGAGATCTTTGTTCTACTAAGTTGCTCGTCGATCGGCTTGAAAAGCAGGAGAAGGACATTGCAGTAACATTGTGTAAGCTTGAGAGGGTGTTCCCTCCTGGATTCTTCGACTCTATGGAGCATTTGCCAATTCATCTTTCATATAAGGCACGTGTTGGTGGGCCCGTCGGTTATCGGTAGATGTACCCGTTCGAGCGCCATCTAAACCACCTGAAGAGGAAGGTGAAAAATAAGGCACAGGTCGAGGGTTCTATTTGTGAAGCCTATGTCCTTGAGGAGATTACAAACTTCTGTTCAATGTATTTCAAGCCTCATATTGCTACAAATAGAACAAGAGCTCCGAGGAACGACGATGGAGATATAGAATATAATGATGCATTATTGAAAGTCTTCAATGCTCTTGGAAAGCCTTCAGAAAAACTGAAAAAGAGATATTTGAATGATGAGGAACTAAAGGCTGCCCAGTTATATATCTTACTCAACTGCGAGGAGGATGAAGTAGAAAAGCTAGAGTGGTAAGTAAAAATCTTTAACGTTCAAGTCATCTATTTGTTGATTACGTTATTATAATTTAACGAGTATATCCCGATATTTATTGGTTTTCAGCAAATTTAATGATGAGGTGAGGTCAAGTAGACCATACATTGCAGATGAAGAAGTAGAAGAAGAAATGAGACTTCATTTCCCGTCTTGGTTGACTGTATATGTACGTAAGAAGCTAGTTAGAATCTTCCTCCATTCACAACTGCACAAGAAATAACTTAACATTAAACTTAATTTTGTATCTTTTCGTGTTTAGGTCGATCGTCCGGACGTCATTCTTGAGAATGAATCTATTAGAACTCTTGCCAAGGGACCAATTTATGCCGTCAAAGTATGGCCAAGTTATTGCGTGAATGGGTTTAAGTTCAAGTCAACAAATGCTCTCATCAGAGATAGCTTCCTGGATCTTGATTCCACAAAAAATAGTTGCTTGTGTATCAAATCTACAAACTACAAAGATGTCACTCCAGGCAATGATTTCTATGGCGTCTTAAGGGAGATCGTGGAATTGACATACAACTATGGCATAGAGCCTGCCAAGACCGTGTTGTTCAAAGTTGATTGGTTCGATCCCATACAAGATCAAGAATGGAAAATTGACAAGCATGGTCTTGTGGATATTAACTACCATCGTCGATACCAAGGATACGAACCATTTATCCTAGCAAGTCAAGCTCAACTCGTATATTTTATAACATATCCTAGACGGAGAACAACAAGGTACGATTGGTGGGCAGTATGCAAGACTAAAGCCAGAAATACCTACGACGTCGACGAAGTGGCTTATCAGGAGGACGAGCTGCCTCTTGTACCTAATATAGTTGATGTCGACTCAGCAGAAGTTCCCCATTCAATATCTACTTGTGTAGAAGAGATACAAGTATCCGAAGGGGAAGACGAAGGAGATGCTAGTGATGATGAGGAGGAAGAGGAAGAGGATGAGGAGGATGAGGAGGCAAACGAAGAAGATGAATTTTCAGAGGATGATTGAGAAACTGTGATTTTCATGTATTCATATTTCTGTAATCTTAAATTATGAACTATGATCATTTTTGAAAACTTAAATTATGAATTCCAATGTATACAGATATTTCTAAATTGTCATTGTATTTATTTATATTTTCAATCATAAACTGTGATTTCGATGTATTCATATTTTTGTAGTCTTAAATTATGAACTCCAATGTTATTATCAGCATGGCAGGACGACACGGAGATAGGCCAGGACGATCCGTGTCCTTAGGTGGGCAGAGAGCTCCGTTACAGGAGGATGGCTCTGGACCATCGTCTGACCCGAGCACTCCATTGTACCATACGGTCTCAGGTCCGGGTGGCAGTGCACCTGCGACGAGCAGTTCCAGGCTTGTTGATCATACTACTTCCCCAAGCCTTCCTACCGCTGACAGCAGCATGGCGGGTGGGGAGCAGGTGGAGGAGGTAGTCCCTACTCCCGTCCGTCCCGCCCGGGCAGATCCATACCAGAGCGACCCTCCATGCGTACCTCAGGACGAGACGAGGATGGAGATTTGGGCCGACGATCCTACGAAGTAAGTTAAATAATATTTTATGTATGTCTGTATATCTATATATATTCATTAATACGTCAGTTATCGTTGTATACAGATATCGTCCCTCGTCGGTACAGAGAGCGTTGGGCACCTTTCTAAGGTCCAACTATGGGGGTCCGTGGATCAACTACTCGGATGCCTCGGAAGAGAGGAAGGCATTCTGGTTTGCCCACTTCAAGGTAACTAATAATAGTTAATTTAGTATGATTAATATAATTTTAAGCATTTTTTAGAACTTATTATTTTAATTTGTAATTCTTGTAGAGGACTTATTTTTATCCACCACACCGGGCCGAGCAGATTGAGAGACAGTTTCCTGCCGTCGCCGCCAAGTTGATCCGTGATGCAATTGACGATCAGAAAGCTCGTCACCGCTCCGGAAAGCCGATTGCTGGTTGGATCACACCTGACCAGTGGACCACGATGAGGGCTCGATTTGAGAAGCCCGGGTACAGAGAGCAGTCGGAGAAGGCGAAGGCGGCTAGGACGATGGCCGAAAAGTGGTGCGGTGGATCGATTCCTATGACGGAGCATTTCCATCGTCTGGTATGTAATTTATTATAAAATATAAGATTTTATTGATAGTAGGAGTATATAATTTTCTATTTTACTAAAGAATAAAATATAACAAACACGCAGGTGAAGAGGGGTGAGGACGCAAACATGGTGACCGTCTTCCTGGCCACCCATCGGAAGGATGGGAAGCTCATTGACGACCGGGCTACTCAGAGCTATGTAAGTACTAATTTAGATTTCGTTAATTTTTAACACAACTTGAAGAATATACAGATAACCATATACTTAATAATAATTAAATATTTTAGACGTTTATTAGGCTAATTTAGGTAAGTACTGATGTATTGAGATGCACAATGATTTCTAGGAAGAGTACGTTAGGCTACGTGATGAGCGTGCGAGTGCTAGTACACAGACAGAGGGAGGGGTTGGCATATCACAACCCTCTCCGCCTCAGTCGGAGGACGAGCTCTGGAAGACTGCTGTTGGTGGTCTTCAGAGGGGTACGTACTACGGTATGGGGTCCTACGGCACATTTATTGCGACGCAGGCATCCAGGGCTCCCTTTTTCAGTGCGCATTCACAACCGTCACAGGCCGAGTCGTTCCGAGTCGAGGAGACCATTGTCCGCCAGATTGCTAAGCTGTGCGATGATATGCTGAGGAGGATTGCTGAGTAGTAAGGGCCTCAGGCGCAAGAGGATGGTGCGTCGGTCACCGCACACTTTGACGAGCTCGAGCGCACCGTGCAGCAAGTACAGGGGTCACAGGAGTCTATTCACGACACCGTTACTAGGATAGCGGCTTGTATGGAGCAATACAGCGCCAGACTGCGAGCCCTAGAGGAGACGCGAACACACCCATCTCCAGCGGTTACACTGCCTCCTTCTCCAGCGGTTGCATTGCCTCCTCCTTCATCGTCGTCGGTGGTTCTTACACCGGAGCAGTATGCTTACCTTCTTTCCAGGAGCGGTGATGCTCCTCCTGATCAGCCATAGTCGGTATATATATTGTTGTGTGATGGCCCATTGTTGGGTCTTTTATGTGGTTATACATACATTATTCTTATGTGGACACATTATATTTGACATTGTTGTTACAAATTTTCATAAATCTGGGTTGATTGATGAGATTGTGTTTCAAACGTGTTCGTGATTGTGTGTATGTGTTGTTTGATACTGTGTTCGTGATACACCGTCGTTGTTGTAACAAATGGTGTAGGGGATGCTGCAAATTTTACAAATGCTGCAAATTCTGCAAATGCTGCAAATGCTGCAAATTCTACAAATTCTGCAAATGCTGTAAATGCTGTAACTTTTTTTTAATATTAGCGACGTTCAGTGACTGTCAGCGACGTCCAGCGACGAACTAAACGTCGCTAAATAAATATAAGGCACGTCGCTAATATTAATAAGTACCGTCGTTGATCGTCACTAAACGTCGCTACATAGGACGTAGCTAAACATCGCTATATGTCAATAATATAGCAACGTCAAAAAGTCACAGAACATCTCCATTTGGCTCTCAAGCCAGGTCAGCATCGATGCATGTCAAGTCGCTCAACGTCGCTATGTTACGTCGGTAAATGATGACGTTTTACGTCGCTGGCAGTCGCTAAATTAGCGACGTGTTCGCGTCGCTAAAGCTCGTCGCAATAGCGACGTATTACGACGTTTTCTTGTTTAGCGACTAGGTTAATCGCGACTATGTGCATACATCGCTAAATACGTCGCTAATCAAAATTAGCGACATATTTTTTCCATTTAGCGACGTCTTGAGGCATCGCTGATTTGACAGATTTTAGTAGTGTTGATGCGCTGACCCGAGCATCTGGAGTATTTCTCAAGCGTGCTGTGAACCACCTTGATAGATCCGATATCGTCCGAAGAGAAAATAAGAATGTCATCTGTATAAGCAAGATGCATGAGCAAAGGACAGCCGATAGTAGTGTGGAAGTAGTGGAATCTGGGAGTGTTGGCCATATTTTTGAGGTTTCTACTGAGCGCTTCTGTCGCAATAATGAAGATAGTTGGAAAGAGAGGGTCCCCTTGTCTGACCCCGCGGCTGGCAGTGAAGAAACCTGCGACTTATCCGTTGATGATGGTGGAGAACCATGAGTTGTTAATCGAACGGAAAATGATGTCGATCCAAGATTTTGAGAATCCGAAGGCCCTGAAAACCTAAATCATGAATTGCCAATCGAGACGATCGTAAGCTTTCTCCATGTCATGTTTAATGGCGATGTTACCCCCTATGGATGGGAATTTCATGCAAGTGATTATTTCTTGGGCTAGGAGGATGTTGTCGATAATATTCCGCCCTGGGACAAAACTGCTTTGCTTTTCGGATATAATCTTAGGGAGGAGAGCAGACATGCTGCTGTTGATGATCTTGGAGATAATTTTATTGGTGAAAGTGCATAGGCTGATGGGCCTAAAGTCTTTAAAGGTCTTCGGATTATCTTTTTTGGGGATGAGTATTAGGTTGGCACTGGAAATAGATTTGGGGTAGGTGGCCCCTTGGAAGAATGCATTGGTGGCCTCTAGGAAGTCAGCAGCGATAATGTCCCAGCAAGATCTGAAGAAGATCCCGGAGAAGCCATCTGGACATATATATGTGTATGTATATATATATATATTTTTTTTTTTTTTTTTTTTTTTTATATATATGTGTATGTATATATATGTGTATGTATATATATATATATATATATATATATATATATATATATATATATATATATATATATATATATATATATATATATATATATATATAACTTGAATGAATGAATATATATATATATGTAATTGTTTGCTTGTGAATGTAACCAAGGGATTATTGAGTCAGTTTAGGATTGACCATTGAGCCTAGAATGGCCGAGTCGACCGCCAAGTTGACTAAGTTGACAAAAGTCAACTTTGGGTCAAACTTGATCCAAATTGACTCAAACGAACTTCGAATGACTTAAAAACTTGTGCTTCACCTAAAAATTAGTAAACGAACTAGTTGACTTATAGTTGACCAAGTTTGACCAGAGTTGACCAGGTTTGATCGAAGTTGACCAAGGTTGACTTTGACCTAAAAGGACCTAGAATCATGTAGATTTGTATTGTAGACCTTTCTTATGATATTTTAGACATAAAGTTGTGACTTATGGTTATTTTAAATAGGATTACATCACTCTAGTTCAGTTACACTTCCTCATCTGCAGCTTGGATTGCCAGACGAGTATATTCTCTGACCGTTTCATTCTTGCTTGGATATATTTACTTGTTATAGACTAGTTTACTTATTGCTGTCACAATGTTATCACGGATTAGTACTATATGGATCTCTTCATGCGATGTCATTCCCTCGGATACATCGAATATATTGTGCTCATATACTTTATCATGTGCATCGTCTACTCTTTGTATTCGTATTTATTCATGTATACTCATATAACATTCATGTACACTCATGATCATGTGAGCCTTCATGTATAACCCATTGTTCATGTGGACTAGCTATCCATGTGACATACTACTTTCATGTGCAATAACATAACCTGGACAGATCCTTGTGTACTGATTGGGGCAGGGGGAGTATTTATTTGGTTATGTGATCTACACCATTATCTTGTACAACTCCAAATTAGATTTAAGTCATATATAACCTAAGCCTGTTTACATAACCAAATGTGTGCTCTAAATTACGTAGTTAGTTCAGTTTTCTTATCTATATCATGTACATCTATTTCTACTATATCATGTTCTTCTTTTTACAGTCTCTCTACTATTTCTTTATAGCGTTTCATGTATATTGTTCTATAGCTTGTTTTATATTTCTTTTCATGTTATGATCTGTGTGAGAGATATGTATTCGTTCATGTCCTTACTAGACTTGTTAAAAATATTACAGATGATGAGAATTGCTGCGATACTTACTATAGAACATGCCTAGTTAACACAGGTGACCTGGACCCTCAGGAGGATCCAGTAGTCGCTGAGGACTTACCATTTGCTTAATCTAGACTTTCTTATTATCTAGCTTTATAAGACATTTGAGATTGTATTGAGATATTATTTATGGTATGGTTTACACCGAGACTTATTATTCATATTATGACTCTCTGTTGAGATTATCTTATCTTCTATTCCATCTTAGATATGGTGATTGTGTTGTACTCTATATATTTTTTTCCTTTCAGAGCATATTCATATTATGTTAGATGTTGTGACCTAGGACAGCGTTCTACTGCCGACACTGCGGCGTAGGCTAGACGTACACACTTCTTGTGTCCTTACACTGGGTGCGTGTCGTGACAATGTTGACAGAAGCATAGAGTAATTTATCTTTGTCCACTAGAAATGGTTCAGGAGTCTGAACATAATTCAAACACTCAAAGACAGACCGCTTGGCTAACGGACAGCAGCATTTGATGACAACTTTTTGGTGGTGATTGCAATGATGTTCTTGTTGTTGGTCCACCGTTGGACGGGATGGATTTTTAACCTTCCGCTTCTGTATTAAAAGTTTACGGAGGTCATTAACATGATAAGAAGAAGTCGCAGGAATGTAGTCCTTGACGATATTCGGGACATGGTTCCTGTTCTTGAGGTGTCCCGTACCTTGAGTATACAAGGACGTGCTAAGCTGGTTAGCATAAGTCATAGAATCTTTTACCTTAGCGTTCTTCCTCTGGTGCAAGTTAGCAACTGGTACAGGTTGCACTCGATACATTTTGTATTTTTTTGAGGTTAACCCTGATTGGCACCTGTTGATATAGGTGCACAAGTCTGATAGGGGGGCTACTTATGCATCTACTTGAGATACTAGCAGTTTGCCTTGTCAGGATCTTGAGATACATAGTGTTAGTAGATCCTACCCTGACCTCTTTGGAGTAGGCATAATACCCTTTTGTATGGAAAGTGTATTCTAAATAGAACCCATCTTCTTGACTGAGATTTGGTTGTCTCTGTTAAGGAGAATAGAATTCCTATCTGAATTAGCAGTACTTTCCACCCATTCAACGACTCGAATAGAGTAAGGAAAAGTTAAAGAGCGTTTTCCTTGATTTAGAAATTTCTCACTAAGCTTCTGATTTTGTGGCAAAAAGGAGCCACTAAACAGTGTTTCTCTTTACGTTGCGCTAGTGCGGAAGTATGTGCAGGTTGCGCTAAAGCATGAATAGGTATAGGTTGCGCCAGAGCATGAACATGCGCAAATTGTGCCGGAGCAGGAACATGTGCAGGTTGCTCCAGGGAGAAAAAGGCCAAAAGGCACTTTTTTTTGTTTTGTCCAGCAGTGTGTCGAGATGAAGTCTCTTTCAATTTCAGAGTCAGAGAAGTAGAGGGGTTAGCCAAAAGGCTGTTTCTCTTAGGTTGCGCCAAGGCAGTGATGTGCGCAAGTTATGCAGAAGCAAGAACAGGTACAGGTTGCACCAGAGAAGTAAAGGCCAAAGGGCACTTTCTTTTGTTCTGGACAGCAGTGTGTCGAGATGAAGTCTCCTTCGATTTCAGAATTGAAGAAGTGGAGGGATTAGCCAAAAGACTGTTCTTCTTAGATTACGCTAAGGCAGTGATGGGTACAAGTTGCGCAGAGGCAGGGGATTGTGCCGTCGAGGACTTAGGAGTCCAAATAAAGCACGTATTCCTCTTAACAGTGGTAGCAGTGCACTTGGCACCCCTAGCATTGATCATGGCCTCGTAGGCTGTCTGGTCGACTTGAACGACCAGGGTCTTCTGCGTCTTGTCGATTGATGCGGTATCACTTGGGTTATCTCGTCGGAGGAGAAAGTCATCCCCAGCAGAGTCGCTATTTTGTTTGCAAGAACAAAAGTCTTTATTACAAACTTTGAAAAAGAATACAAGAGTATAAGAGTACAATTGATTTTTAAAGAAGTATAACTATAGGAATATGATCAGAAGATGATCACTTTATTCCTTGGACTATGTGATATCGAAGATACGAGCCTCTGAAGAATGCAACAGCACTTTAGCAGGAGATTATGATCATTCCTGATGCTTTGAGATTGATTTGAAACTTTATTTATAGAGTTCTTGAAATAACTGTTTAGTAGTTATTCTGGGTTGCGCGCCTTTTGTTCACCTGCGCGAACGGTTGCACTAACTACCGTGGATGCATGGCATCATTTAATTGAGATGCGCGTGGTCGTGGGCAGTATAGTGGGAATGTTCTGCGAAGTTAGTGGCTTGCGTACCACGTCACTCTGTTCTGAACACTGTTTGATCACCTTGTACGAGCTTCATCAGGTTACGCGTGGGCGCAATATAGCAACCTGTACGAGAGGTTACACCAACTGCTGTGGACACGTGGCATTATTTGATTGAGATGTGCATGGTCGTGGGCAGTGTAGTGGGAACGCTCTGCGAAGTTGGTGGCTTGCGAACCACGTCACCCTGCTTTAAAATAAGAGTTGATCAAGTGGCGCCAACTAGCCAGGCTACGCATGGGCGCAACTCAACAACTGACGCCTTTGACTAGGTCTTTTGTGTTGTACTAATTAATTTTCGTACCACACAATGACTTGCGCGAACCAGCTGTCAGCAATAATTACATGCTGACAAAATTTTTTCGAGCATCGCGTTGCGTGGGATTCGAATGGATTTTCCTTAATCTTTGTGCTGTCAGCTATCAGGCAATGACGATGTCGTTATAGCTTCTCAAAGAAGTATGCCACGTGGTGCTCGTGCAACCTAACTCCTACGCAACCAGATGTTGGCACGACCTAATGCTGTTCAACTTGATAATTTGGCTCAACATAATGATTTGGCACCATCTGATGATCGAACACTTTAATGGATGGTGCAGCTTAATTTTTAGCCTCTACATCCCTATCTCGGTATGCTCTTGCCAGCTACCCAAGGAAGATGTCATGGGACCTGACTCCTGTCTAACATGCTAATGTTGGAAAGATATGTCATAAGTTCGGGGAACACAGGAGAGACATATTCTTCTGTGCTTTCGAGAAGTACAGTACGCACTTAAGGGGTCTAAAACCAAGTTGCTTACCAGCTGATGATTCGGTTTTGATGCTACCCGTCTGAATACCTATTTTTGTAAATACCTATGTACGTCTGAAGAAGAATACCCTCGCTCAACCATGAGGCTGGCGGGTTTGACGCACTTAGAGATTGTATGCTGGAATAGACTCTCCGTGTGGGCTCTAAATAATTTTTGCAAAAAATTGACTGAACTGAGGCTTTATGAAGCTGTTTTGACTACTTCTTACGGGATCAAGAATAATCCCAACCTATTTTTGGCCTTAGCTGAGAGGTACAACAACAGGACCGTCACCTTCGCCACTCCTCATGGGTAAATGAGCTTTGCTTTGCATGAGATACAATATATCTCACATCTATCGATGGAGGAGAACCCCTATGAAGAGTAAGTGCCGACAGAGGATAAACTGGAGGCGTTAACAAGAGAGAATTCTCAAATGGTGGCGGTCTTTGATGAGTTGTTGTGTCATTTTATGATCTGCACTCATCTGTACAATAGCAAGCCTGCCGGAAAATGCTACATGTCCAAGTGGTTGTCATACCTTTTCTTGGGTCATGCCCAGGAGAACAAGGTGCATAAGCAACAAAAATGTGATCCTCGCCCTTTTGAGCCACTCGATGATCAAACTATTTTCAAGTTGAGAAAGGTCTCCGACCGCATCGACTCTAAATTGGTCAAAGACTGGTGTGGTTATGTTGTCGATACTCCTCTTGAGAGCTATATAAGACTGGGTAGCATAACCTTCTCCCCGAGGCTACTCTAGCTGGCTTTTTTTGTGGCTGCAAAGGTTTGAAGTTCCAGGAGCCAGTGTGGTCGAACGGATCCATTGAGGCATACTATTCGCCACTGTGCGTTCAGTATTTGGGTATAAGATGGATATACTATCTGCCATGATGAGTCGGCTAAACACAGGACACTGAGCATTCACAGATACCATGATGGAGAATTCTAACTCTCGGAAGGATTTTACTCGCACTGATATTCCATATACGTATTTGTTTGGCTGGTTGTTACTACACCATCCTTCTTTGATGGACCCGGCTCTTGAAATTGGAGGAGCTCTGGCAGCAAATTTTATTGGTAGATTCACAAAGGCTAAATAGAAGGTGGAGTCCTTATTTGATTGCAAAAAAGTATTAAATATGGGCGTAGACGGGAAAATGTTCTCCATTACTCCCCCACCTGGGTATGAAGACTTTTCGGCTCCTATGGTAGACTTAGAGCCCCTTGCTCTCCATCCACCTCCAGATGCTTTTTTTTGGCTGAAGATAATTCGGCCGTCTCATCTAGTATATCGGTTTGAGAATGACTGTCACTTAGAACTTTTATCTGCCAAGTCATTTTGCTTATCAGTTTGACTATGATCAGGTGCATGTCGGGAATGCAATGGCGTGTCTTAATGTCTTTGAGCATTTGATTGATAGCGTTCGAAGATGGGGATGACGCTCGGAGATTGGGATATTTTAGTACAAGTGGCACGAAAGCTGTTTTAACTATGCCCTCCGCCACTTTTGAGGATGGTCCGCGTATGTTGAGTTCATACGCACGTTTTTATACTTCAGCTAATACCTTCTTTGAAGGTTATTCAATGGCAGATAGCCTCATCGGGAAGAAAAAAGTATTTAATAGGACTGCGGCCACCATTAATTTGATTGAAGCCGAAGATAATGTTCCTGCTGATGATCGTCTGGAAACTGTGGATGCGGGTTTCCATAATGAAGTTCGGGACCCACTGTGCATCCCTCTCAAGAAGCCGAAAGAGAAGCCTCCCTCGAAGAAAGGGAGCAAAAAATAAAAGACTGGGACGTCTTCCACCCAGTCAGCTCATGATGATCCTCTTTCACCTGTTGTTGAAAAAAAGAAAATAAAGGAGAAAGCAGCAGTCGAGAGGCCTGTAGCCAGGACCAAACTTCAGATACGGCAGATAAAAGCTGGGCTCTCTCCTGGAGCAACCACCTCTCGCAGAGGATCTATCCCGTCCCCCTTTCAGAGAGAGAGCACGGGTGTCGGGGAGGAAACAAGCAGAGAACGGCTCATTCCTGAAGAAGCACATCCTCAACCGCTTGCTCCTGCCGAAGGGGTTACAACTTGTAAAACTCAGTTTTCCAAAAGAGGGTAATTTTGAAATTTTGTGATTATAATTATTATTTAATGATATTTATTTCATATTATGATTTTTAGTGATTTTTAATTATTTTTAAACTATTTAAATCTATGACCTGTGATTTCTGGTGTTTTGCCAGTGAACAGTAGAGACTGCCTACCCTAGAGCCTAGCCATGTGATTAGGGTATTCTTGACATTTTTAGGGTTATTGGATTTATTATAATTTATTTGAATTTAGGAGAATTTTTAGAATTTATTTTGGAATTGTTTGATTGAGGGTTGACTAGGTTGACTTTGACTAGTAATGACCTTGGTAGGCTAACCTACAAGCTAACCCTAGTTGTGCTTAAACTTGGTTAGGTTATGTAACTCTAGTTTAACCTAAGTTAGTGAGGATTAACTCATTAGAATTCATTTGGAGAAACTAGGATTCGAATTGATTTAGAAATGGCTTGTGATTTCACAAGTCATGACTTGTGACTTAGGCCTAATAGCCCATAGGCCCACACCATGAACCAAGCCTAACCCTAATCATCCCATGGCAGCCAACCTAGGATTTCCCACCCTATTTAATGCCTCTTCCACTTGTTCTTCCCTCCTTTAATTATTTTTCTCTCAAGCTTTGGAAGAGGTGAGTCTCCATCTTCAAAAATCTCTAGAAAATCCATTTTAACTCCTTTTTAATCCAAACAAATTGCAATAGGTTCTAATTGATGTTTTCTTGCTGTTGGAATTTGTTACTCTCAGTTTTCTATCAATTTGAAGGAGTTGGGTGGCTTTTTGGGAATCCTCATTCAAGAAGTTTTTGTGTTGGAGAACACCACATGTAAAATCCTAATCCACCTATTAAAATTCTAGTTTCTTTGCATGTAGACCTAGTCCTAGGTGTCCTGGTTCTGTAGGTATGCCTAGACCTAGGTTTTGTGTCCATTTCGTGTCCTAAATGGATACGTATCAGCCTATAGACATAGGTGTTTGATGAAATGTCCCAAAGGACATTTCGACCTGATTTTAGGAAACTTTTTGAATAGAAATTTAGGGTTTGTTTTCGCTTATCATTTTTTGTGGGACTGAGCTTGTAATTGTGTCGTGTCGTGTCGAGATCTGGACACGAACACGCTGTTCTGGCACAGTGCACATTGCCCTGCTACTCGGGGGCAATTACTCCTTATACACGACACGTGGACACCTAGGAATTGACACAGCCCTAGGGGCAGACACTGACACGAGGTCCTCAAAGTTTGAGACACTCTTGTGTCGTGTCGGACACGCATGAACGTGTGCATTGCGCGTGCACTGTGCGCGCGACTGTCACTTTTGGGCACTAATACGGCCTTCGTGTCGTGTCTAGACACAGCGTGGATACCTCGTGTTGACACGAGTGTGTAGCCCTAGTGTGGGCGTATACGTGTGCACGAGCACGTGTTCTAATTCGTGTCGTGTCGTGTCCTAGACTCTCTGGAACACGTGCACGATACTGTGTTATTTTGTGTCTGTATATGCACGAGAGTGGTTCACGATGGTTGGACACGCCGTATCTAGCATGGGGTGACACGATACGACTCTGGGGACACAAGCACATGTGGGGGTTTAATTATCAGCCTTTTAATTGTAATATTAACATGATTTTGTTGGTCGAATTCGAATTTCCCATGTAGGACTGATACGTGCATTCAGTTCTTAATTTCCTGAGTTTAATTCCATCTTGTACTGATTTAAATTAATGATATTGGTCATGAACATGTGTATTAATTACTGTTAGTTTGATTTTACATGATTGATTTGGTTTTTGCACTTAGAATTAGATTTCGAGTAGTAAATTGGGCTGTGGACCGATACTATGATATATAGGGCTGATATTTGTTTTTTCTATTTTTTCTAACGTTTAATTCCCTGTTATTTGATATTTTTACTGGTTTTGATCTCCCACATGATTGGTTATTCAGGTTAGCTTAGTATTTCAATTCAAATGAGCTTTTGGTTTTGCGAATGAGATTTTGACATGGGGTTGGATTTTGAAATATTGAAATTAGGTTCCTTCCCTCTTAACTGAGTTACCCTTTAAAATACTGTATTGAATGGTTTAATTCTATTAACCTGAGGTTTACTGATAACTGGAATTGAGTATTGAAATATTTTCCTTAACCTAAACTAAATTCCTGTTAACCTGAGATCTTTGAATGATATTATTTCATTAGTTAACTAGCAGGGTTCCTTTAATAAAACCTGTGAATGCATTGATTCATTTCTAAAACCTGTGATTCGGAGGAGTGATTTATCATTAAACAGTTTTCCTATTCCCTTAACACTATTCCCTATCACACACAATTTTTTACACTGATTTCCACACACAAACTTGTGCACTTCACACATTATATTAGGTTGGTTTTCTCGAAATGTGCATTGACTGAAATGGTAGCTAACCTGGGAACAAAGTCCCTGTTTTCTTTTCATTTCACTGAATTGGTTTTTCCTCTATTATTTAACTAAGATTTCTTCTTTGCATTAAACTGATATGGTGACTCTCATGACACTCATATATATAGTTATCCTCACTATTGCACTGTCACATGTTAATTTGAAAATAACTGATTTGATGATATTGCCATGTTTCAGTCATTTCCAGCTAGTCTAGCTCACTGTTAGGATTAGATTCATGTTAGCTAAGTTTTAAAAGGGAAATGGGGATTTGAATTTGGTTGGGTTATTTATGAATGTTTGGATATCATGGCCATGTTAATCCCTTCACTGTTAGCCTATTACACTCACTGTTTTTGCCATTTCTATGTTTCCCTACTGAAAATTGATTTCCTATTTAACTATCAAGTATCAAAACCTGAGAATTCAAGAGAGACTGAAAACTGGTATTAATTGGACTATTTTACTGAGATTTTGAGTTCAATTGTGAATTGTTTTGGGTTTGTTTCAAACTGGAATAGGTATTATTATATGTGGTATTAACCTAGACTTTTGTTTGGATAGTGTTGAACTAAATTTGGTTTGTATTGATGTGAATTAAGTTCAATTCTGGGATTTAAAGAAGAGGGTGAAAACTGAGTTATTAGTGCACTGTTTTGAACTGTTGTGGGGTTTCATTGAATTGTACATGTGTTCTCTAATGTATTTAAACTGGGCTTTATGATTGGGACTGTTTTGGATGTGGTTGGGCTTGAAAAACTGAGATTTAGGGAAGGGGCTGAACTGAGTTGGTTCTCAGTTTTCTTCACTGTTTCATGTCCTTTCTTTCACACACACACCTATATGTTTTTCCTATTCTTGTTTCACACTCTCTATCACACATACACTAGTATATATCTATGACACCCTCTTGACACACTAATGTGAATCATTACACACACTCTATCACACATGCTAGCTTAGGTTTCATGTTACACACATGTCTTCCCTCACATGCCTCACTTCACTCGCACACACATGTGTATCACTAACACACATACACATATGCACATGTACTTGAGTGGCCCCCCCTCTATATACATATGTATATTTGTAGGTATAACATATTATGTTGTATGGTTTACATAGCCTATAGGATCAATTCTAAGTTATTTTGTATAGCACATCAATATGTATTTTTCCTATTAGCTTATATTCCATGTTATCCTATTAGCCTATCTAAATAGATATATGTGTATTCCTATATTAGGGTATATTATGATATCTATGTTTATCATATATTAGATATATATGTGTGTGGTATATAAATGTTTTGAGGGTTGATTTAGCATGGTTTGCCTATTGTCCCATGGTATAGCTTATTAGCCTATGGCCTATGTGGTGTTTGCTTAGCTAGTGAGTCTAGTTTAGACTTGTTTAGTCTTATTAGACCTAGAATGGACTAGTTAGACTAGTATAGACTAGTTTGACTTAGTTTGACCATAGTTGACCTAGTTTGACTTCTAAAGTTGACCAGAGTTGACCAAGAGTTGACTTTGGCCTAGATTGACCTAGAATCATGTAGAATGCATAGTAGGACTTCATTATATCATTTTAGACTTGTTGTGACTTGTGCTGTTCTGATTAGGAGCCAGATACCTCTCCTCGGACAGTACATTTCATCCGGACACTCAGATACAGGCGAGTACATTCTTTGATCATTTCATATCCTGCTTAGAATTATTTCCTGTATTAAATTACTTTACTTGATAATGTCACGTTGGTCACACGGATTAGTACTATATGGATCCCTTCTTGAGATGTTATCCCTTCAGGGAGCATCGGGTACTCTAAGTTCTGTGCGTTTCATTTACATGGCGTATCATATGCTTCTTTGGTTCTTTGATCACTTGTAACATATACTCTTATGATCACAGAGTCTTCTCTGAATCCTTATCCCATTTATTGGGTCTATCAGAATCCCTATTTATGGGACTACTATGTACCACCCTTTGGGGGCTTACCACCCTTTGGGGGCTTACCACCCTTTGGGGGCTTACCACCCTTCGGGGGCTTACCACCCTTTGGGGGCTTACCACCCTTCGGGGGCTGTTACATAGAATCATAACATAACCTGGTTGGATCCTTGTGTATTAATTGGGGGTACGGGGGAGTATAAATATCCATGTGAACAATTCCAAAGTAGAATAGCCATGTACGTCTCTTTAGTATAGCCATGTACAATCAAGCCGTTCACATGTCGACTTTGTGCTCTAAATCACTAGTCACTGGTAGCTCTTTACTTATAGTAGATATTTCTATTACAGTTCTCTCTCTCTGTTTACATACTGCATTTTTTCAGTATCTATATCTTACTTTACTGCATGATTATATTTTCTAACCTGCTATGAACTGTTGAGATGTACTGTACTCGCTCCTGTCCTGACTGGACCTGTTGAAAATATTACAGAGGACGAGGAGGAGGCCTATGAGGATACCTTCTACGGGACAGCTCTAGCAGAGGACATCACCCCCACTGCCTAGACTAGTTTAGTTAGGCCTTATCTTATTTTCATGTTGTCTTGAGACTGATTAGCTAGACTTTACTTCTGTTCAGAGATGTTGAGTTGTATATATCCTTTCATATTCAGTAGCTGAGATATGTACTCTGGATATTTGCTGGGATATTATCTTAGACTATTCTATCTTCTGTATTTCCTTGAGTTCTATATCATATCATGCTTTCTTCTTTCTTAGTTGTGATTGAGTTCATTTACTGCTATGTCACCCCCATTCGGGGCGTATAAACTGCTTAGTATTATATTGCTAGATGTATGTTGACCTAGGACAGCGTTCTACCGCCGACACTTAGGCATAGGCTGGGCGTTGTTACGTTCTCGTACCCTCACAGTGGGTGTGGGTCGTGACACGGTTTTAGTGGTGGCCCATGCAGGTCGAGTTGTGTAGTGGTATTCGAATTAGAGTATCACTACAGCCTGAAGTAGGATTAGGATTATTTTTGAAGTACTCAATCACATTAGGAAAAACTCTTAACTGGATCCCTGCCATCTAAATTCCTGATACTTCCTTGAATAACTGTCCCCCCTTGAATTATTATTTCTCTCTCAGTGTTGATTCCTTGTTTGATCTGTCTTCAGGATGGTTATGGAGATACGATCTCTTCGTTTCGATCAGGAAGATACCACTGAGGGGTCTGCCACCCCTCGTCCTGATCAGCAGGGCCCCGAGACTGCAGTTCCTGTTATGCCAGCTCAGGCTGGGATATCTGCAGCTTATGGGAGTGCACCTCTTCCTACTCCGAGACTTTCTTCTATCGTCCCGAAAGTTCTTCAGCAGCAGTCGCCATCAGGATCAGAGGACGTGGCGCGGTTGTTCTCCTTATTCCAACAGATAGTGGAAACTCAGCGGCAACAGTTGTTCAAGAGGGGACGGGACGCTCACGGTACCAGCAGCAGCGGAGGCCAAGCCAAGAGGCCCCATGTGCAGATCCAGCAGACGCAGACACCAGGGGGAGTTCAGCAGGCGCAGTATCAGGGTCAGGACCCGAAGGCGATCAGTTGTCCCTACTGCAAGAAACCGGGGCATGGATGGGGTGAGTACATGAAGAGGCTGGGCAAGTACCTACTATGTGGAGCAGCGGACCACCAGCTGAGGGAGTGTTCCCAGTACATAGGCAGAGCAGCACAAGGAGCAGCACCAGGAGGAGGAGCCAAGGCTCCGGTAGGTCAGCAGCGGGGACCGTTACCGACGCAGCAGCAGAGGTACATGCAGCATCAGCAGCAGGCCAGGGGAGGCCAGCAAGAGCGAGTTTTTGCCAGGACAGTCGAGGATGCTCAGGCCGTTGGAGATCTAGTTGCAGGTTCCGTTCTTTTGACTCAAATTCTGCAATTGCCTCTTATAACTGCCTTGAAATTTTGATTCCTTCTGTTCCTTGTTGACTTATCAATTTTGTCCTGTTGTTCTTATGTTATGTTTGATTTCTTCTGAGATAAATCATGTGGGCTAGGTCACCTAGTTATGGAATCTAGAATCTTCGATAGTCGTGTTAGCTGGCATAGTGAGGACATATAGTCAGATTTAGGACGTATTTCTCGGGTGTGGGAATTTAAGGTTTTCGCTGCCAAGTATACGGCAATGCGAAAATTTTAAATACCATGATTCTAGTGGTATGTGTTCGCCATTGATTGTAAAAGTACAGAACAATTATCGGAGGACTGAACTTAGACTCACAATACAAACTCGCTTGTACAAAGAAAGCCTAGGGACGAAAACCTAGGTACAGCAATCTAAGTACAATTGTTTATTTTAGATTCTGGGGGGTGACGATAGAGGCTCGGGAAGGCGACGGCAGCCCTACCTTACTCCTTGGACGATCGGTATGCAGCCTTGGTTCCTTGTGAAAAGATGGTTGGCGTTGACGAAGAAGTGCTCTTTTTGCTCCTCTGTTGCTCTCCTGGCTTCTCTCTCTCTCTGTGTATTCTCTCTCTGACTCTGTATATTTTTTTATTCTTTTGTTGTCCCGAGGGTTTTTGCAAGGGAATGATGCTGGCTATTTATAGGAGTGGGGTGTGATCATTAGGGTTTGCTAATGTTCATTTGTTTGGAATGTCGGTGCTCCTTCAATCTATCTGAATCCTTGATCCTGATTACAATAAATCTAGGCCATTAATACGGATAGCACCGTATCTTGTGAGCAATTAATGCTAACTGCTTTAAATCTTCATGATTGATTATGCCAATGTCCGATTGCTCGCCACGTGTCCCATTGGCTTGATGATAAATGATATGCCTTGATCTCAGTAATTATGATGATGATGTCAAATATATTTATTGAGATTCGGTTAAATCCTTGATTGATCCGATGCCACGTGTTTTGATTGTGGGTCCTGCCAGAGCCGCATAGGATGGGCAACACTTGAACCGCAGGGAGATACTCTTCGTGAGCCGCATAGGACAATGCTTCATCGAGCCGCAGGGAACGAACTCTCAATGAGCCGCATATGCATAGTCTTTACGAGCCGCATGAGCTAGCGTTGTATTGATCCGCAGGGACTGAGCTCTCAGTGGGCCGCATATGGCTGATTTCTGCTAGTCATATAGAGTGACTTCTCAGTGAGCCGTATGGAGTAGTTCTCTATTTAAGCCGCATGAGACGTGCCACGTGGCAATCTAGGACTTTTGTCGGATCGGGTCAGAAATTTTCTTCTGTTTCCGAAGAGTCTGTCATTGTGATAGGACCATCATGACACTTCATGTCAGAGCCGTCAGCTGTCAAATCAGAGCATTAAATAAGGCCATTACTTGATGGCCAGCTGTCGAGCCGCATATCTTTGTTGGTCGTATGTGAGCCGTATGTACTTCTGAGCCGCATGATACTCTTGAGCCGCAAGAAGCTCGTCTGATTTTGAGCCGTACGAAGCTTCCTGGGTTCTGTGCCGCATGAAGAATGTCTCATGACCGAGCCGCATGAAGGACGTCTCATGACCGAGCCGCATGAGGAATGTCTCATGACCGAGCCGCATGAAGGACGTCTCATGACCGAGCCGCATAAGGAATAATGACCGAGCCGCATAAAGGACATCTCATGACCGAGCCGCATGAGGAATGTCTCATGACCGAGCCGCATGAAAGACGTCTCATGACTCGCATGAGGAATGTCTCGATCTGCCCGTGCACTCGCTTTGTGGGCCCGGGTATCCCGAATACACGAGTGCGTAGGTATCATGTTTGCTCCCTGATGTGGGGGCTAATAGAAACACTTGTCCTCGATCTTTGTTGGAAGACTCTTGAGAACCACTTTGTCCGTTTGCCGTCGGGGGCTGGACACAGGCGGCTCTGTACAACTTTCCATCAGAGGCCCGCTTAGCGGGACGCTCTTGATGGTCAGAGGTTGGGACAGCTGACTGAGCCCGATGAGCCCGCGCTGCCCTAGACTTCTTCTACTTAGCACCCGAAGGTGCGTAATAGGAAGAGTCCAAGTTTGGAAGGAGGGAAGAGAAGTTGGTGCCCTTTTCAAAGGAGGTAAGGGGGCTCTATTTATAGAATAGAGTGAGCCCTTTCTTCTTCTCCTTTTCGATGTGGGACTAAAAGCAATATTTCCATGCTTCTACAGGACCCCCTTCAAAGTTTTCAAATTGCAAATTTGGAACACTTTGAATAAGAAGCATGGAAAGTAGATTTGTTTAGGTGTGGCAATCCAATCAGAGGTAGCATGGACGTGATAGATTTGGGTACTTCCGCTGGAGATTTTATGTGGACTTATCATCCTTGGCGTACCTTGGTTTTAGGTACGGATAATAAGTTAAGAGAGGGAACCATCATATTTACTCAGAGGTGGTATGGACGTGGTAAATATAAGGTTGATGGTAGAGCTTTCCTACACAGAGGTGATATGGACGTGGTAGGAGTGAACTCGAATGAGGATACATAGAACAACTCAGAGGTGCTATCAACGTGGAAGTTCTATGCATTGGGTGAAAGAATGTTATGGAACAGCTGGGCTCCGAAAGCATGTGATGATGAGAAAAGATGTGGATGTACTAAGAGGCCTAGTACAGCATTTGTGGTCAGCAGAGGACATTTGTGGGCCTATTATCCTTGGCATACCTTGGTTTTAGGTACGGATAATAAGTTTGATAAGGATACCTAGGACAACTCTGCGGTAAGGCGGATATGGAGGTTCTTGGTATCGGGCGAAAGAATGCCATGGAGCAGTGAACGGTTTTCTGTTTTCTTTTACTGTTTTTCTTTTCTTTTTGTCAAGGGATGTGATCCCAGATGATGTAGTACTTTGAATTTTGAATAAATGAGCATGTTTCAACTCATCTTCTCTTTCTTGTACTTATGGTGTTTGTGGAATTGGACCTGCTGGGGGATTATTTGTGGACCTGTTACCCTGGGCGTACCTTGGTTTTAGGTACGAGTAACAAGTTTCGGAGAGGAATACCTAGAACAACTTCGCGATAAGACAGCTATAGAAGTTTTTGGTATTCGAGAGAATGCCAGGGAGCAACTGGGCTCCTAGGCATGATAGGGAAGGGATGGGCGTGTACTGGAGACCCAGTACAGTATCTGTGGTCGACTGAGGACATTTGTGGTTATCAGAGGACATTTATGGTCAACAGAGGATATTTGTGGTCAACAGAGGACGTTTGTGGTCAACAGAGGACATTTGTGGGCCTATTATCCTTGGCGTACCCTGGCTTAGGATACGGATAATAAGATGAAAAAGGAACCAACATACTTACCCAGAGGTAATGAGGACATGGCAAGCATGAGGGTTTTTGTTTCACCGCGAAATCTTCCTACTCAGAGGTAATGAGGACATGGCAGGAGGAAACTCAACGGAGGATATTTGTGGACCTATTATCTTTGGCGTACTCCGGTTGTGAGTACAAATAATAGGTTGAAAGGGAATCGACATACTTACTCAAAGGTAATGAGGATATGGCAAGTACGAAGTTTTCTTCGACGGAGCCTTCCCACTCAGAGGTAATGAGGACATGGCAGGAGTGGGCTCAATGAAGAGGGGTACATAGAACGACTCAGAGGTAATGAGGACATGGAAGTTCTTATGTAGATGGGTGATTTGTTTTTGGCAGAATTGAGACGACTCAGAGGTAGCATCGACATGGTCGTTTTGGGAATTTGTGGATCCGTTACCCTTTTTGTGCACTAGAAGTGCGGGTAGTGGATCATGAGGAAGGATCTCTTTTAGGAAGAAAGTTCAGGGGTATGTTTATACATAACGTTCTCCCTAAAAGAGTGACCGGGATGTAAGTTCAGGGGTACCAGCGGGTACATAACTCGACAATCTATAAATTTTGTGATCAAAGTGTAAGTTCAGAGGTACCAGCGGGTACATGACTTGGTAGTTTGGAATTTTTGTGGAAGGAAGAGGTGAGTTCAGCGGTACGAGAGGGTACATGACTCAAAAATTTAGAATATTGTGGATATGAGTTCAGCGGTACCAGCAGGTACATGGCTCGGTGATCTGGAGAGAATGTGGATGTGAGTTCAGTGGTACCAGTGGGTACATGACTAGATAATTTGGAGTGGATATGAGTTCAGCGGTACCGGAGGAGGGGTACATAACTCACCAATCTAGGAAATTTGGAGGCGGAATGTGAGTTCAGCGGTACCGGGGGGTACATAACTCAATCATCAGGGTTTTTTTTTTTGATGTCGTTTCGGACGTAATACTTCTTCAGGAAGTTGCCGTTGATGGACAACATGAGCAAGTCTCAGTGTGAGCAGCCACATACTTGGCCAGCTCTGACTCTTCTTCGACCAGCCCCTGTGTAAATGCAGACTGAGAGGATGACTCGGGCAACTTGATTATCAGTGGTTCAGTTGATGGAGTTGAGCGTGGTGTTGTTGGCAGACTAGCAACCCCCAGTTTGGCATTTGATGTGGGGCGAGGAGTGGCTGGTTCGCTAGAAGTGTCAGACCTTACATCGGGGTGATGACCTTTCTTGGGAAGGCGTATTGTCAGTGGCCTATCGGAGGGATTGAGTTTCTCCGTTTGGGGTTGAACGACTCTTGGCAGTCTGATGCTAAGTGGCCCTGTTGTGGGACTCGGCACCTGGCCGGACCTTGGCAGCCGGATTCTCAACTGCTCTTTCTGTGCCGAGAGGCTGATTGCGTCCTTACGCAGAGTGGCCGTGAGGGATACGAAATTGCCGGGTTTGCGAGCCTGGAGGTAGATCGTTAGAGGTTCTTCTGATCCTGTGGCCGTCTGGGTATGAGCTTGCACATCTTCTTCGACCAGGTGCTTCTTCGATTTTTCGTACAGACAGGAGTCTGAGTAATAAGATTCGACCCCCTTGAAGGGATCGATATCAGCAAATTTTGTCCTCACGAAGCCATGCTTATCGACATATTTAAAATATTGGTGCAGCGTGGAAGGCACGATCATGTAATCGTGTATCCAAGGCCGCCCCAAAAGGATGTTGTAAGAAGTGTCGGCGTCTATGACGTAGCAGGTGACTTCTGATTGGAGATCGCCAATCTGGCATTTCAGACGGATCTTTCCGATTGGGTAGCTCCTGCCCGAATTGAAACTGCTAATGGCGGTGCTTGTAGGCGTCAAGCGATGCATCGGAATACGAAGATGATGTAGCAGACCCTTCGGAATGATGCTTATGGAAGACCCAGGATCAATATGCATTCGGTCCACCTTTACGTCGCCAATGTATCCAGTGTAGTATAACGGGCGATCGTACAGGTTAGTTTTGATGAGCATATCCTACGGAGAGAAGACGATATTGGGCATCGCTCCCGTACACGCACTATCTTGGGGATCTACAAGTTGATTATTTCCCGTGAGGTTGACTTGAGCCAAGTACGCGTCGGCGTTTTGGAGCGCATCACTCAAAGCTGTGCGGACATCCTTTGATAGCCTTAGGAGTTCGTATAAGGACAATTTGGCCGGTGTATTGGCCAATTGTGCTAAGATGTCGAAGTTGTAGGGCCTCTCCAGCCCCTGAGGTGTCTTCTTTCGGAGGGATTTGTCGAAGCGAGTCTCCTTCGGCTTAGGCTTCTCGGTCGTCGAAGGCTGAGCCGGTCCCGGAGTATCAGTAGAAGTGGGCGGATGATCATCAGTCGGGTTCTCAGCCACGGGCTGAGGTTGTGCTCCAGATCGAGTAACAACGGCCGTGACTTCTTCTTCATTTGCCGAGACGGTGCGGCAAGATCTGACTTTTCTGCTTCTCTTCTTCGTTGTGGGTTGAGTCACCTCGTGGACCAAGTCCGGATGGATCCACATAATTTCTCCTCGCGATGTAGTGAGAGGTACAAGATTGGCAGCTTGATCTCGAGCAGGCGGAAGATTAGCAATTTCCATCGTTGCCAGAGGGATGGGTATAACACCGTCTTGAGTCTCTGTTGGCGGGAAGCTGCCGAATTATACAGATACCATGTTGGCTGCTATGGTTACCTCCTCAAAATCGATGGCTAGAGCGTTCGAATCGATGAGGTTTTGGATGTACCGTTTCAGTTGGTAGCAGTCGTGTGTAGCATGGTGGACGTAGCGGTGGTAATGGCAGAACTTTGGGTTCTCCAGGTCAGTCGGCCGAGGCTCCCGTCTTGGTAGAGGGAGCTGAATTCTATCTCCTTGTATGAGCATGTCCAAGATAGGCTTGACGTGGTCGTCTTCAAAAGAGTAAGTGATTTGAGGCCATTGTTTGTCTGCTGGTTGTGACTCGGGCTTCTGGGCCGCGTCGGCCACCATAGCCTGCTTGCCTCTGTTGTCCCGATTGTTGGAGGGGCTACCCCTATTGTCGGTGTTGGTACTAGGACGCTTGCCCTTGTTCTCTCCATCCGAGATATGCAACCCCAGTTGGCGAGCCTTCCTTAATCGTTCCTCGGCACTTGTAGCACTGATGATAAAAGTCTTCCAGTCCTTGAACTGACTTTCGCCCATCCAGAGACTAATTGTTGGGAGCAGTCTCTTTTGGCAGATTTCAATCAAAGAAGAATCCGGATTGCCGGATGGTAACTTCATTACGGTTTGACGAAATCGCTCAATGTAATTCCTCGTCAGCTCTTTCTCTTCTTGGACGACGTCCATGAGGGTAGACATTGTGACGTCTTGGCCTACCTCATAGAACCTCTCCAAGAACAAGCGTTTGAAGCCAGCGAAAGAGTGGATGCAATTGTCCGGCAGGTTGCGGTACCAGTCGAAGGCGACTCTTTCCAATGCCCCGATGAATAACCGCGTAAGGATAGCGTCATCATGGGGCAGATGGTCGGTGGTGACCTCGAAGTAAGTGATATACCGACTTGCTGAGGTCTTGCCATCATAGGGGTTGATATTGAACGGCTTATATCTTGGTGGGAATGGAACGTCCCTCCATTCAGCAGGATATGGTTGCCGTATTCTGAAGTCTTGAGAGTTTTCTCGGGCGTGGAACATGGCTCGGAGCTCTTGAACTTCTTTCCTTACTTCTCGGGTCTCATCTGTCGCAGTCGGAGCCGTTACTTCGGGAGGATTATTGCCCGGGTTCGGTGTCGCCGAATTTGAATCTACGTTGATTGGGGGACCCGCACTTGTCTGGCCAGGTGTCACTTCCTGCAGAGTAGGAAACGTCGCTTTGATCTCGTCTACAGACTTGACCAAGGCGTGCAGTATGGCCTCCAAAGTGTCGATGCAATGGCGATCATTGGAGTCACCTTGATTGTTGTCTGTCATGAATATCGTCCTTACGTGAGGAGTGACGGAAGGGACGGTGGAGGGTGCGCCCTCCGAATCATACCTATGCATCGAGAAATCATTGGGATAGGTGAGAATATTCTCTTCGGGTTCGGATTTAGAAGGAACAGTACCTCCAGCTTCGGAGCTTGCTTCATCTTGAAAGTCACGGATGTCCTCGGGGACATCAGCATCTGTTGCACCTGATAGGAGAGTTGTTTCTCCGGGCTCGTCTCCTTGAAACATCGGATTGTCGTGGATGTTCGAAGGAGTGCTACCCCCAGCTCCCTCGACCCTCATCGGTGCGGACGATGAATCTTCCATTGCAGCAGATTTTGTCTTCGAACGGGTGTGTTGGTATACTCCGGTGGAGGGCAACCGTTTAGCCGACAATTTCTTAGCTGTAGTGGTTGATATTTTTGGGCTGGAGATGCTTGTCTTCTTCCTTTTCCCCTCGGCGGGGACTTTCTGCGCGAAATTGCAGGAGGCAATAGGAGGTGCTTCGTCCTCCGAGCTCGGGTGCTGTAATCTTTGGAAGACGGACGGCCGATCTTCCGTCACTGCCGCGTTGTTACAGCAGCAGTTGACGATGATCTGGGTACAGTGATATCCATATGAGGACTCTTTGCACGCCGAGGCCCTTTCTCTTTCCTTGCGTTTGTGGGGGACAGCCTCACGCAGGTCAGAGAAACCACTTTGTCCGTTTGCCGCTGGGGACTGGACTTGAGCGGTTCGATACAACTTCCCAACAGAGGCCCGCGTGATAATCAGCGGGACGCCCCGATAGTCAGAGGTTAGGGCAGCTGTCTGGGCTTGATGAGCCCGCACTGCCCTGGACTTCTTTCTTTTAGCACCTGTGGGTGCATAATAAGAAGAATCCAAGTTAAATACCACAGAGTCTGGAGAATCATCAGGGTTCGGACCGTACGAGAGACGGTCGAAAATTGATCGAGAGGAGCATGGAGCGGATGTCATGCGGCTGGGACTGGAAACCGTGCAGGCTGTCTACATGCGGTTGTCTTCTGTCGTCGGCTGAGTTCTTGTGCGGCTAGGAGTCACGACCGTGCAGGCTGGCCGCATGCGGTTGGCATCTGGAGTCGCATGGGTTTTCTGTAAACGATTGACTTTGATAGCCGCATGAGTCTCATCCATTCGATTGGCAACTGTAGCCGCATAAGTCATGCGGCTGACAGTTGTGGCCGTATGAGTTTTCTTCATGCGGTTGGCGGATGTAGCCGCATGGGCTTTCTCCCTGTGGCTAATACCCTTCTGCGGCTCGGATCGCATAGAGTTCCTCATTGCCCCTGCAAGTCCAGCATCATAGTATTTTCTTCTGCCGAACTTGGGGACAGCAGAGTTGTCTACGGTCTGAAGTGGGGCCGCAGGAGAGTCCTTCTCGCCGTTTTGAGCAACAGAGGGTATCTCATCGAAGACTTGAGGAGGAGCAAATGATTTTGGCCTCCACTCTTTGCGAGCCTTCGTGGTGCGAGTGCGCTTCTGGACCGGGCCAGCGCTTCCTTCGGAGAGCATCTCTTCAAACGCCTGTTGGTCGAAGCGGACGACCATCTTTTGTTGCATAGAGCCAAGTTTGGCTGCATCCGACTGCGTCACCAACTCCTCAGCCGTGGAGAAGTTTGTCTCCAGCAGAGTCGCCATCGTGTTTGCCATTGATTGTAAAAGTACAGAACAATTATCGGAGGACTGAACTTAGACTCACAATACAAACTCGCTTGTACAAAGAAAGCCTAGGGACGAAAACCTAGGTACAGCGATCTAAGTACAATTGTTTATTTTAGATTCTGGGGGTGACGATAGAGGCTCGGGAAGGCGACGGCAGCCCTGCCTTACTCCTTGGACGATCGGTATGCAGCCTTGGCTCCTTGTGAAAAGATGGTTGGCGTTGACGAAGAAGTGCTCTTTTGCTCCTCTGTTGCTCTCCTGGCTTCTCTCTCTCTCTCTCTGTGTATTCTCTCTCTGACTCTGTATATTTTTTTATTCTTTTGTTGCCCCGGGGTTTTTTGCAAGGGAATGATGCTGGCTATTTATAGGAGTGGGGTGTGATCATTAGGGTTTGCTAATGATCATTTGTTTGGAATATCGGCGCTCCTTCAATCTATCTGAACCCTTGATCCTGATTACAATAAATCTAGGCCATTAATGCGGATAGCACCGTATCTTGTGAGCTATTAATGCTAACTGCTTTAAATCTTCATGATTAATTATGCCAATGTCCGATTGCTCGCCACGTGTCCCATTGGCTTGATGATAAATGATATGCCTTGATCTCAGTAATTATGATAATGATGTTAAATATATTTGTTGAGATTCGGTTAAATCCTTGATTGATCCGATGCCACGTGTTTTGATTGTGGGTCCTGCCAGAGCCGCATAGGATGGGCAACACTTGAACCGCAGGGAGATACTCTTTGTGAGCCGCATAGGACAATGCTTCATCGAGCCGCAGGGAACGAACTCTCAATGAGCCGCATATGCATAGTCTTTGCGAGCCGCATGAGCTAGCATTGTATTGATCCGCAGAGACTGAGCTCTCAGTGGGCCGCATATGGCTAATTTTTGCTAGTCATATAGAGTGACTTCTCAGTGAGCCGTATGGAGCTGTTCTCTATTTAAGCCGCATGAGACGTGCCACGTGGCAATCTAGGACTTCTGTCGGATCGGGTCAGAGATTTTCTTCTATTCCCGAAGAGTCTGTCATTGTGACAGGACCATCATGAAACTTCATGTCAGAGCCGTCAGCTGTCAAATCAGAGCATTAAATAAGGCCATTACTTGATGGCCAGCTGTCGAGCCGTATATCTCTGTTGGTCATATGTGAGCCGTATGTACTTCTGAGCCGCATGATACTCTTGAGCCGCATGAAGCTCGTCTGATTTTGAGCCGCATGAAGCTTCTTGGGTTCTGTGCCGCATGAAGAATGTCTCATGACCGAGCCGCATGAAGGACGTCTCATGACCGAGCCGTATGAGGAATGTCTCATGACCGAGCCGCATGAAGGACGTCTCATGACCGAGCCGCATGAGGAATAATGACCGAGCCGCATAAAGGACGTCTCATGACCGAGCCGCATGAGGAATGTCTCATGATCGAGCCGCATGAAGGACATCTCATGACTCGCATGAGGAATGTTTCGATCTGCCCGTGCACTCGCTTTGTGGGCCCGGGTATCCCGAACACACGAGTGCGTAGGTATCATATTTGCTCCCTGATGTGGGGGCTAATAGAAATACTTGCCCTCGATCTTTGTTGGGAGACTCTTGAGAACCACTTTGTCCGTTTGCCGTCGGGGGCTGGACACAGGCGGCTCTGTACAACTTTCTATCAGAGGCCCGCTTAGCGGGACGCTCTTGATGGTCAGAGGTTGGGACAGCTGACTGAGCCCGATGAGCCCGCGCTGCCCTAGACTTCTTCTACTTAGCACCCGAAGGTGCATAATAGGAAGAGTCCAAGTTTGGAAGGAGGGAAGAGAAGTTGGTGCCCTTTTCAAAGGAGGTAAGGGGGCTCTATTTATAGAATGGAGTGAGCCCTTTTTTCTTCTTCTTTCCGATGTGGGACTAAAGCAATATTTTCTATGCTTCTACAGTATGTGCCTTAGTCGAGGACTCTGTGATTATCGTAGCCTTGCACACTAGCATGACGAAGATTCTGAGTATCATGATTTTGGACAGACGCATATGATTATCTGACGGTATGTTTGAGACTTTGATTATGGGGTGTTTGACCTAGAAGGACTACTACCATTTTAATTTCGAGGACGAAATTTTTATAAGGTGGGTAGGATTGTAACACCCAGTTTTTCCAGAAGAGGGTAATTTTGAAATTTTGTAATTATAATTATTATTTAATGATATTTATTTCATATTATGATTTTTAGAGATTTTTAATTATTTTTAAACTATTTAAATCCATGACCTGTGATTTCTGGTGTTTTGCTAGTGAACAGTAGAGACTGCCTACCCTAGAGCCTAGCCATGTGATTAGGGTATTCTTAACATTTTTAGGGTTATTGGATTTATTATAATTTATTTGAATTTAGGGGAATTTTTAGAATTTATTTTGGAATTGTTTGATTGAGGGTTGACTAGGTTGACTTTGACTAGCAATGACCTTGGTAGGCTAACCTACAAGCTAGTCCTAGTTGTGCTTAGACTTGGTTAGGTTATGTAACTCTAGTTTAACCTAAGTTAGTGAGGATTAACTCATTAGAATTCATTTGGAGAAACTAGGATTCGAATTGATTTAGAAATGGCTTGTGATTTCACAAGTCATGACTTGTGACTTAGGCCTAATAGCCCATAGGCCCACACCATGAACCAAGCCTAACCCTAATCAGCCCATGGCAGCCAACCTAGGGTTTCCCACCCTATTTAATGCCTCTTCCATTTGTTCTTGCCTCCTTTAATTATTTTTCTCTCAAGCTTTGGAAGAGGTGAGTCTCCATCTTCAAAAATCCCTAGAAAATCTATTTTAACTCCTTTTTAATCCAAACAAATTGCAATAGGTTCTAATTGATGTTTTCTTGCTGTTGGAATTTGTTACTCTCAGTTTTCTATCAATTTGAAGGAGTTGGGTATCTTTTTGGGAATCCTCATTCAAGGAGTTTTTGTGTTGGAGAACACCATAGGTAAAATCCTAATCCACCCATTAAAATTCTAGTTTCTTTGCATGTAGACCTAGCCCTAGGTGTCCTGGTTCTGTAGGTATGCCTAGACCTAGGTTTTGTGTCCATTTCGTGTCCTAAATGGACACGTATCAGCCTATAGACATAGGTGTTTGATGAAATATCCCAAAGGACATTTCGACCTGATTTTAGGAAACTTTTTGAATAGAAATTTAGGGTTTATTGTCGCTTATCATTTTTTGTAGGACTGAGCTTGTAATTGCGTCATGTCGTGTCGAGATCTAGACACGAACACGCTGTTCTGGCACAGTGCACATTGCCCTACTACTCGGGGGCAATTACTCCTTGTACACGACACGTGGACACCTATGAATTGACACAGCCCTAGGGGATGACACTGACACGAGGTCCTCAAAGTTTGAGACACTCTCGTGTCGTGTCGGACACGCACGAACGTGTGCACTGCACGTGCACTGTGCGCACGGCTGTCACTTTTGGGCACTGATACAGCCTTCGTGTCGTGTCTAGACACAGCATGGACACCTCGTGTTGACACGAGTGTGTAGCCCTAGTGTGGGCGTACACGTGTGCATGAGCACGTGTTCTAATTCGTGTCGTGTCGTGTCCTAGACTCTCTAGAACACGTGCACGACACTGTGTTATTTGTTGTGTCTGTGTGTGCACGAGAGTGGTTCACGATGGTTGGACACGCCGTATCCGGCATGGGGTGACACGATACGACTCTGGGGACACAAGCACATATGGGGGTTTAATTATCAGCCTTTTAATTGTAATATTAACATGATTTTGTTGGTCGAATTTGAATTTCCCATGTAGGACTGATACGTGCATTCAGTTCTTAATTTCCTGAGTTTAATTCCATCTTGTACTGATTTAAATTAATGATATTGGTCATGAACATGTGTATTAATTACTGTTAGTTTGATTTTACATGATTGATTTGGTTTTTGCACTTAGAATTGGATTTCGAGTAGTAAATTGGGCTGTGGACTCATACTATGATACATAGGGCAGATATTTGTTTTTTCCATTTTTCCTAACGTTTAATTCCCTGTTTTTTGATATTTTCACTGGTTTTGATCTCCCACATCATTGGTTATTCAGGTTAGCTTAGTATTTCAATTCAAATGAGCTTTTTGTTTTGAGAATGAGATTTTGACATGGGGTTGGATTTTGAAATATTGAAATTGGGTTCCTTCCCTCTTAACTGAGTTACCCTTTAAAATACTATATTGAATGGTTTAATTCTATTAACATGAGGTTTACTGATAACTGGAATTGAGTATTGAAATGTTTTCCTTAACCTAAACTAAATTTCTGTTAACCTGAGATCTTTGAATGATATTATTTCATTAGGTAACTAACAGGGTTCCTTTAATAAAACCTGTGAATGCATTGATTCATTTCTAAAACCTATGATTCGGAGGAGTGATTTTATTTAAACAGTTTTCCTATTCCCTTAACACTATTTCCTGTCACACACAATTTTTCATACTGATTTCCACACACAAACTTGTGCACTTCACACATTGTATTAGGTTGGTTTTCTCGAAATGTGCATTGACTGAAATGGTAGCTAACCTGGGAACAAAGTCCCTGTTTTCTTTTCATTTCACTGAATTGGTTTTCCCTCCATTATTTAACTGAGATTTCTTCTTTGCATTAAACTGATATGGTGACTCTCATGACACTCATATATACTGTTATCCTTACTGTTGCACTGTCACATGTTAATTTGAAAATAACTAATTTGATGATATTGCCATGTTTCAGTCATTTCCAGCTAGTCTAGCTCACTGTTAGGATTAGATTCATGTTAGCTAAGTTTCAAAAGGGAAATGGGGATTTGAATTTGGTTGGGTTATTTATGAATGTTTGGATATCATGGCCATGTTAATCCCTTCACTGTTAGCCTATTACACTCACTGTTTTTGCTATTTCTATGTTTCCCTACTGAAAATTGATTTCCTTTTTAACTATCAAGTATCAAAACCTGAGAATTCAAGAGAGACTGAAAACTGGTATTAATTGGACTGTTTTACTGAGATTTTGAGTTCACTTGTGAATTATTTTGGGCTTGTTTCAAACTGGAATAGGTATTCTTATATGTGGTATTAACCTAGACTTTTGTTTGGATAGTGTTGAACTAAATTTGGTTTGTATTGATGTGAATTAAGTTCAATTTTGGGATTTTAAAAAGAGGGTAAAAACTGAGTTATTAGTGCACTGTTTTGAACTGTTGTGGGGTTTCATTGAATTGTACATGTGTTCTATAATGTATTTAAACTGGGCTTTATGATTGGGACTGTTTTGGATGTGGTTGGGCTTGAAAAACTGAGATTTAGGGAAGGGGCTGAACTGAGTTGGTTCTCAGTTTTCTTCACTGTTTTATGTCCTTTCTTTCACACACACCTATATGTTTTTCCCATTCTTGTTTCACACTCTCTAACACATACACTAGTATATCTATGACACCCTCTTGACACACTAATGTGAATCATTACACACACTCTATCACACATGCTAGCTTAGGTTTCATGTTACACACATGTCTCCCCTCATATGCCTCACTTCACTCACACACACATGTGTATCACTAACACACATACACATATGCACATGTACTTGAGTGTCCCCCCCTCTATATACATATGTATATTTGTAGGTATAACATTATGTTGTTGATTTACATAGCCTATTGAATCAATTCTAAGTTATTTTGTATAGCACATCAATATGTGTTTTTCCTATTAGCTTATATGCCATGTTATCCTATTAGCCTATCTAAATAGATATATGTGTATTCCTATATTAGGGTATATTATGATATCTATGTTTATATATTAGATATATATGTGTGGTATATAAATGTTTTGAGGGTTGATTTAGCATGGTTTGCCTATTGGCCCATGGTATAGCTTATTAGCCTATGGCCTATGTGGTGTTTGCTTAGCTAGTGAGTCTAGTTTAGACTTGTTTAGTCTTATTAGACCTAGAATGGACTAGTTAGACTAGTATAGACTAGTTTGACTTAGTTTGACCATAGTTGACCTAGTTTGACTTCTAGAGTTGACCAGAGTTGACCAAGAGTTGACTTTGGCCTAGATTGACCTAGAATCATGTAGAATGCATAGTAGGACTTCATTATATCATTTTAGACTTGTTGTGACTTGTGCTGTTCTGATTAGGAGCCAGACACCTCTCTTCGGACAGTACATTTCATCCGAACACTCAGATACAGACGAGTACATTCTCTGATCATTTCATATCCTGCTTAGAATTATTTCCTGCATTAAATTACTTTACTTGATACTGTCACGTTGGTCACACGGATTAGTACTATATGGATCCCTTCTTGAGATGTTATCCCTTCAGGGAGCATCGGGTACTCTATGTTCTGTACGTTTCACTTACATGGCGTATCATATGCTTCTTTGGTTCTTTGATCACTTGTGACATATACTCTTATGATCACAGAGTCTTCTCTGAATCCTTATCCCATTTATTGGGTCTATCAGAATCCCTATTTATGGGACTACTATGTACCACCCTTTGGGGGCTTACCACCCTTTGGGGGCTTACCACCCTTCGGGGGCTTACCACCCTTTGGGGGCTTACCACCCTTCGGGGGCTTACCACCCTTTGGGGGCGGTTACATAGAATCATAACATAACCTGGTTGGATCCTTGTGTATTAATTGGGGGTACGGGGGAGTATAAATAGCCATGTGAACAATTCCAAAGTAGAATAGCCATGTACGCCTCTTTAGTATAGCCATGTACAATCAAGCCGTTCACATGTCGACTTTGTGCTCTAAATCACTAGTCACTGGTAGCTCTTTACTTATAGTAGATATTTCTATTACAGTTCTCTCTCTCTGTTTACATACTGTATTTCTTCAGTATCTATATCTTACTTTACTGCATGATTATATTTTCTAACCTGCTATGAACTGTTGAGATGTACTGTACTCGCTCCTGTCCTGACTGGACCTGTTGAAAATATTACAGAGGACGAGGAGGAGGCCTGTGAGGATACCTTCTACGGGACAGCTCTAGCTGAGGACGTCACCCCCACTGCCTAGACTAGTTTAGTTAGGCCTTATCTTATTTTCATGTTGTCTTGAGACTGATTAGCTAGACTTTACTTCTGTTCAGAGATGTTGAGTTGTATATATCCTTTCATATTCAGTAGCTGAGATATGTACTCTGGATTTGCTGGGATATTATCTTAGACTATTCTATCTTCTGTATTTCCTTGAGTTCTATATCATATCGTGCTTTCTTCTTCCTTAGTTGTGATTGAGTTCATTTACTGCTATGTCACCCCCATTCGGGGAGTATAAACTGCTTAGTATTATATTGCTAGATGTATGTTGACCTAGGACATCGTTCTACCGCCGACACAACGGTGTAGGCTGGGCGTTGTTACGTTCTCGTACCCTCACAGTGGGTGTGGTCGTGACACAAGTTCTCCACAACCATACTTAAGCATTCTGCCAGGAGGAAATTGCTGGTCACTAGAACCAGGAAAGGGAGGACTGCCACCTCTCCTACACCATCCTCACCAGAACAACCTCCTCAAGATTCGATTCTGTCACCACAAGAGGAGGCTGTACCACCATCAAGGGATGTGCCCCTTCAGACAGGTGATATTCTTGATCTCGCAATTCTTTCAAAAATAATCGACGTAGATCCGGTAGCAATTTGTATTGATATACCTTCATCTCCAGATCTCACAACGGTTGGTGCTCCAGCTCCAGCTGCTGCAACGGACACTTATCCGATTACTGTGTCAGAACCAATAGTCGTAGGGTTCACCATTCCGTTGTCTAAAACAACATTGATGACGTTTGCTTCAGCAGGTTTAATTTTGCCACCGGCCACTGATGAAGCTCAAGGGGTTACGGCTCCCGAGGAAATGCTTACTTCAAAGACGTTATCTCGGACGTCCCAACTCCTTCGATAATCCAATCTTCTGTTTCTTCTATCCTGGACGAGGTTCCATCCCAAGAGGATGAGGAGATGATAGAAGCATTCTAGGAATGTGACTTTGGAGATAAACAATTGAGGAGGACCCTATTGATGTGGCCTTCGATCTTGAAGTGGCCCAAGAGGTCGGAGATTTGGGGGCCAAGGATGGCCAGATTGCTATTGAGGGTGGAGAGCACCCTGTTGAAGATGAGGGTGACCAGAGCCCCAATGATGATGATCAGAATCTTGATGAACCGCAGGGCGACGAGAAATCTGATGCTAAAGCTGAGGGCGATGAAAGCCTCGATGATGATGAGGGTGAAATAGACTTCGTGGAAGGTCTTGAATACCCTGGAGGTGATGATAACCTTGATGATGACGGGGAAGGTGATGAAGGCCTTGTTAAAGGCCTCGAGAGTCTTGCGAATAATGAAAACCCTAACATTAATGGCGAGGGGATTCAAACCCTTATTGAGCAGAGGGCAGGGGAGGAAGACCCAGAAGGTTAAGCTGAATCAGGGGCTGGAAGTAGTCACTTTATGTTAGGAGGCTCGGCGGCAGGGAGCAGCCAAGCGACTATATATGCTTTTACCATGGAGAGGCTCATTACATAACGAGATACCACGCCTCGTGAAACTCCATATGTGTTACTTGGTCCAGGTAAATCTCCAACTATTTACCCTTGTTTCTCTATATGATACTGTGTGATATCATAATTTTTACTTTGAATTATAGCAAAACATGTAGGGACAATCACTGAAGTCCCGTTGACTTCTACCGCTTTCATCCTCAGATTTACCATGGCTCCTTTGGACGTAAGGACTCATTCCATAGAGGGAAGCTCTTCAGGGATGCCTGCACCGAAATCTTGGGTGCATAAGTTGTTGTTCCTCTGTTTTCTACAGAATGAGGAATTCCTGCTGAGGTAGCAACGCCTGGTATCTCGACGGTGATGAACATCCTCATCTGTACTTATACAAATGCCTTCTTCACCACTTTACGGTCTCTGGTTTAATTGTCTTTGGACAAGAATTATCCTTACGATTATGTAAGGAAGTCTTCACAGTTTCCAATTAACTCCATGCACAATTTTAGAGACAATGAGAGGGCAAGTGCTCTGGAGAGGATTATAGCTGAGCTCGAGGAACACATCCAGTCCTATCCGGCCCTGACCAGAGGGAACATAAATAGGCTGGTAGACGTCGAATGTGAAACCATTTCTCGAGAATATGAAGAACGACAAGCTGTATTGAACAATTCTATGCTTACGTTCTCAACATAATTGGGAGATGTTGAAGCTGGTATTATTGAGGCTGCTTCCTCCATTAAACTTTACAAGGTTGAGAAAGCCGTAAAGCACAAAGAAGTATCCGAATGCCAGGCATGCATTCAAGAATTAGAATCTGAACTAGCCCGGACCTATGCTTCGTTTGCAGCAGCTTAGAAGCGTCAAGAGGAGATTATCGAATTGCACCAACGTGCCTTAAGTCTGTTGGAAGGTCTGCACAAGCAAAGATGATCTCCTCTGTAACCCCTCTTCTCCAAAATTTTGAGATATATTTTATTTTTATTTGATTCCAATAATGATTTTAGAATTTTATAAATTTTCAATTAAATAATTATTATTATAGCAGGCCTTAGTTATGGTTAAGATTTGGAGTACAAGATGACTAGGAATGATGGCACGGATAGAGTGGACATGTGCTTTGGCTAATGTTTTTAGCCATGGTTGGAAAGGCGGAGCCATATGTGTATTCTAACTAGGAAAATCAGTCAAAGTTGCGACTTGACCCCTACAGATGTTTAATTAGTTAATTATTTAGATTATGACTTTTATGATAACCGACTGTACCAATTTAGCCCGAACTTGACCCGAATCCAACCTAAGCCCCATGTGGAGATGTTATATGAGCAAAGACACTGGGTAGACATATTTTATGTATATCATACGTTTCGTATTTTATGTTGGGATTGACAATATTTTCTAAATATTTTTAAACCTATAATATAGGTTTTATTGACAATTTAGGATAGCTGTTATATTCTTGTGCATGATTCTGGGTGGACCAAGTGGAGCAGGAGTATACTGTGCCCCAATACTATACCTACATTTGGTTATTGTAATTTGTTATATTACTATTAATGATACCATAATTGGTATATAAATATCTTTATTATTAACTAATTATGTCATTAGGAAATAAATATTATATGCAGCACTATTTTTTAATGTTATGTAAAATAGGAAATTATACAAGAAATTAATTACCTTGATAAATGTTAGATTGTATTCTAAAAACTATTATGTTGATCTTTTCATTAAAAGGAATTTAAATTGTATGACTTGAATTATCCGATAATATTAAAAAAATATTTTAATAATTTTGTAAAATCACTATTGACTTAAGGTTTGAATTTATTTAAGTAAATATTATTTGAATTAATTGATTAAGATTTAAAGTATTTGATAATATCGAATAATAGTCTAAATTATACCTTCGATTATATATATGATTGCCATCAAGATTAAATTGCTTTAGAAAGTTTATTTCATTATAAATAAGGAAAGGCTTAATCTTCTAAAGATTTCCTTATCAAACTAGACGTTTGTCCCTATCTAAGGAGCAGCCTTCGTTACATATATAGGAAACCCTTTCTGTCGAGAAGACTTGCTTCCTCCTAATCGACGCCGTTCCGTCGCCCCGATACTACCACCATTAAACCACCTCATGTTCACCACCATAGAGACCACCGCCAAAGTCACCACCACCAGCCTCAATACTAAAAACATGTACCGTGTCTGGACCCGTGTTGTCCATGTCCACCCTATCATTCCATTTATTACATCACAGCGTGCAAGTTTTTCGTATCCGACACCAAAACGGACACAATACAATACACTAATCAAAATAAAGACCCAACCCTAACCTCATCGGCCGCCTCCGTACGCTACGACCCTTCAACTCTAGACAGCCAGGGCTACCTCAACCTCCTTGTGCACCGTCGCGTCGCTGCGACTGACAGCCACCGCCACCTCTGCTTTATTGGCCAGTGGTCGCTGTCGCCGACCCGGGCAGTTCCTCTCCTACCGTCGCCTACCGCACCGCCTGAAGCCAAACAGCGATGACGAGCGCCGCTACCCTCCGTTGGGCGTAAATCTGCACCGTAGAAACCTGGTGAGCCTCGCACTGGCCCGATCCCAACGTCTGACGACTCCGGCCCTGCGAGCAACTATAACCGGCACTCCTCGGAGCATAGCTAGTCCGGCGGCGCATCAGTGCCGCACCTCCACGGGACTCCTCCAGCGCCGAGCGCCCAAAGCCTCGTCAAGCTCTCGATCTCGACCTCTCTCTCACTCAATTTCTCTCTTCCTCAGCTTCTTCTTCGGAGAAGAAGAGTTAGACTCTGGTATTCTCTCACTCTCTTTCCTTTTCTCTTTTATGTTGATTTGGGTTTTTGTCCTTTTAAATATTCTGTATTGTTTTGGTCCACTGGGAAACAAAGGGATGGGGGAAACAGTGTTTTGTACCATATTTATTATGCTATACACATATAGCAGTATAGATGAGGTAAGCCTGTAAGGTTGGGCGAGTAGCATATTATTATTTTTGAAGTCTTATAACATTGCATGTACTTATGGGTAGAACTATTTTACTATTGTTTTATTAGTAACATTATTAGCATTATTATCTTTTAAATAAATATATACCAACTAGTTTGCTAAATTATATTGTGACAAATAAATAATATTTAGCTTGATATTAACATATTTTATGGCATCTTCACCCACAGTTTATTTTTGACCAAAATTATATATTTGCACAGATTAGGTTTACCGTAAAATGAGTTTTCTTCAAATTCAAGTATTTACCTAAAAGTATTTTTGCTAGAAAAATCTAGTTTCTAATACTATAAATAGTTCCAAAATAGCTTATAAATATTTTCTAAATAAATGTACGTATCACACGAATAATGTTTTGAGTTTTATATTTTATGTTAAATAAATTACTGATGGGCTATTAAGCCTGTGGGTTAGTTTTGGGCCTGATAATTGGGCTCTAATTAAATAACTAAGAGTTCAGGCTTGAAGCCCATTGGGTTATACTTATATAGGGATGGGCTGATATGTGAAGGTGAATTAAGTTTATTTTATATAACCCATTTTATTTATTTGGATGTAAATATATAAGATTTGTTTTGGGAATTTTATAAATATAAAGTTTGGAATAATTCCTAAATGATCTATAAACGTTCTTCTATATAAACATATTTCCTTATTAAGGGTTAAGCCTTAAAGTAATTATGTATATTTTCAAAGGTAGTTATCTAAAACTAGTTTTAACTAGAAAATTATAGTTACAAGCATCATTTGGAGATTATATTTGTTTATTATTATACGAAAATTTTCTTCGAATATCTAAATCTTGACCGTGGCTAGTCATACGTTCATACTTCTCGTTGTTCTGACTACCTTATATCGACCCTAGGCTAATCGAACTGCCCCGGACCCAATGGTGTGGTCTGTTCCATCATTAGAGGTCGTTTTGCGTAGTTATAACATCCGCCATTATTCTGTGCCGACATGATCTAGTCACACAACAACTGCAACTAACCAAGCAAATGCACTTTCTGATTGCTTTTTGATTCATAGTAGTTTATACATTTCATGTTTATACATATGTCTTGCTGTGTTGACATGCTCGTCACACGAAAATTAATATCATGGATCTCTACTTACTATATTTCGTAATTATCACATTTTCGTGTTTCGTGACTTGTTCGAGTCCATGAGTACTAGTCGGGAGGGGAATTATCTTAGTAGACATGTGGACTACCCAGAACTATTTTTCGTGTCTTTCGTGGAGAATAGCAGCTGCACACGACATGTGCATGGTGCCGGATTTACTCCTTAGTCGTTCACATGTCGAACAAGATATTTTGAAATACATAGACAATTGTCTTTTACCAATTTTTCCTTGATTGCCATGTCACTCCATTTACATGCTTGTTTAGTGGATACATCATGTGGTAGAGTTCTCTACTTTTTTTTAGACATGCCATGATATCAGTTACCTTCTAGTTTTACTTCACATATGTTATTTTCATGTCTTGTGAATTCTACTGTGTTTTCACATTGCCGTCGGTTTGTGTGCTTGTTCCATTCCTGACTGGAAACCAACATTTTTTAGGATTAACTGTGGCTTCACTTAGCATGGGGAGATATGGGTGTACTTGCAGGCAGAAACCTAGAAATTAGATAGAAGTGGTATCATTTTCATTAATTATAAGAACCTTGTATTTTCTTTAAATATAAATGTTATAAAAGTTGTAATCAATTTAGAAATGTGAATGAACAATAAATGTTATATTTTATGATTTAAGCATCTTGGCAGTGACAGCGTTCTACCGCCGACTCTGCGGCGTAGGCTGGCTTGGACACGTCTCGTATCCAAAAGCGGGTACGGGTCGTGACATCCTCCGTGCCCGGGATGTAGAAATGGTACATCACATTGCATTGATACAACCTTTACTCCCAAACTCTTGGAGAAACTTGGCCCGGGAACGGGTGATTGCTACTAGGACAGAGCGTGCTGAAGCTTTGAAAAGACAAATTCTCGACCTTAGTACGCAGTCTCTACAATAAAGTTTATCTTTAGAAAAGGATTATGAATGTAATAACTCTTTTTGGAGTAGTTCTCATCACATTTTTGGATAAATAAAATGATTTTTGTGTTTGCATGATTTGCATGGAAAGACGAACTGATGATCTTTTTATGGCTCTATTACTTATTATGTATCTGTTTAAGACACAAATAAAATAGGAGTAAGAAATATTTTCAGAGGTACTGATCGTGACATATTTCTCAAAAATAATCAACACTCATTATATCTGTTCAGAGGTAATGTGGACGTAACAGAATATAATTTTGACATGTTTACTTCTGGGATAAATTTATCAGAGGTAATGTGGACGTGATAAGTCGTAGACGATAGAATTCATAGATAATGTGGGCGTAAATTCATACTTCTGTTGATTATTCCTGGGCCAACTTGGGCTCAAGAATAGATCTTTTAAAATATCTGGGTTTCAAAAGATGATGCAGTGATATTGTGATAGATATTTATGGATTAATCTTTTGAGGGTCATAAAATCTGGTTAAGGCTTCGCTGGAAATTTCTGGAGACTTATTATCTATGGGTTTATTCACGAAAAGAGTGAATAAAAGATACTAATTTAAAGATTTGCGTATATACAATATTTGTTAGAAAACATAGTACGCACTTTTAAACATGATACTTTTTTAGAAATTTATTGTTGATAGGCATCATAGTGATTCAGCCATCCATTCCGGTTAGCTGGTATGCTCCGTTAGAGAAAACTTAGTTGACAACATAGGGACCTTCCCACTTTGGCTCGAACTTGCCTCCTGCTCATGTGCATCATGGTCATAGGACGTCTGATAGTAAGGACCAGTTCACCTTTTTTAAATGTTCGTACTTTGACTTTACGATTGAAGCCTTCTGAGATACGGGCTTGATATAGCTCAATGTGTTGTTGAGCTATTAGCTGCTTCTCATCGAGTGCTTCAAGCTCTTGAAGTCGAAGACAGTCATTATTTTCCGCTGTGAGTTCGTTGGCGATTGCTATCCTCAATGATGGGATTTGGATCTCCAATGGTAAAACAGCTTCACATCCTTACACCAGAGAGAAGGGTGTACAACCAGTCGGGGTACGTATGGTGGTGCGGTACGCCCATAAACATTCTCCAAGCTTTTTGCTCTAGTTTTGTTTATTGGCAGAAACAAACTTCTTGATAAGCTTGATGATTGTTTTGTTAAAAGCTTCTGCTAGACCATTAGCTACAGGATTATAAGCCGTGGAAGTGACATTGTTGATCTGATTGTCATCACAAAATTGAGTAAATATTTGACTGACGAACTGAGGTTCGTTGTCATGGATGATCCGTCGAGGAACACCGAATCGATAGATCACATAATGATAAAGCTCATGACACTGGTTGTGTTGACTTATGCTAAGGGAATAGCTTTTGCCTATTTTGAGAAGTAATCGTTATAGCTAAGATAAACCGATGTCCTCGAGATAAAGGCGGAGTGATAGGACCATGACCTCCATACCCTAGGCTTTAAAGGGCCAAGATGCTGCAGTAGGATGCAAGAACTCTGATGGTTGATGGATGAAATCCGCATGTATTTGACATACTTGACATTTCTTTGCATATTCGATTGCATCTGCCACCATAGTGGGCCAATAGTATCATATGCGTCTGATACAATCCTGTAGCTTAGGACCAAGCTGATGTACTACAAAGTCGATGAAAGGAGCCCTCCAGTCTTCGCTTGTAGTGCAAATTTCAACTGAATTCAACATTCAAATTATTCTCGATGCAGAATAATTCCTAATTAGTAATGACAATTAACTGTTATCGTTTCGCAGGAATTATTAATACTGCTGCTAGATTAGCAAGTGTGTCGGTCTCTGTATTGTATGCTTGACGTACATGTTCAATAAAGAAACCTTTGAATGATGCAGCCAGTCTGACTGCTGCTTCTTGGTATGGGATGAGATATTGATGTCAGACTTCATACGTGCCTCTAACCTGGTTGACAATCAGCTTAGAGAATCCGTATAATTCAAGATAGTCGATATCCAGCTGTTTAGCTAACTGGAGACCGATGAGTAAAGCATTGTACTCAGCAATATTGTTGGAACATGGCTAATCTAGAGAATAGGCTCTTTGAATAGCTAATCCTTCTGGAGATACAAGGACAATTCCTACTCCAGTAATGATGATACCATTGGGTCCAATTCTGGATGCACCATCAAGGAATAGACGCCAAACAAGTATTCCTTCTGAAATCATGTTGGTCTCTAGAGTTTCATTAGGAATTTCGTCATAAAGTTTTAAAGTTTCAGGAATTGTATGTGAGGCCAAGAAGTAGGCTAAGGCTTGACCCTTAACAGACTTTTACGGGACATAGTCCATATCATACTGTGCTAGTAGTATCGCCAATGTAGCGAGTCTGGAGTTAAGTGTACTAGGCTGTTTCATCAGAACTCGTAGCAGATTGACTCTGGAGATGACATGAATGGTCTGGCCCATAATATAATTACGTATCTTCTGGATAGCGAACATCAAGGCTAAGCATTCTTTTTCTACTGGGCTGTATCGATGTTCTGTACCAATTATTGTGCGACTGAGATAGTAAATTTCTTGCTCACGACCTTCATTATTCTTCTGGGCTAGGAAGGCACCCAGAGAGTGATCCATTGCTCGTACATACATCAAGAAGGGTATTCATGTGATTGGAGGAACTAGGACTAGAGGGTTCATCAAGCACCGCTTTATGTCTTCAAATGCTTGTTGAAAATCAGTCCAAACTAAAGACACCTTCTTCATCAATTGACTGAACGGTCTATAGCGTCCAGAGAGATTTGAGATGAATCTCCTGATGTACGCAAGTCGTCCCTGGAATCCTCGTAGCTCTTTTAGGTTACGTGGAGGACGCATCTCTTGAATGGCTTTGACTTTCTTGGGGTCAACATGTATACCATTAGAGGTAATAACGAATACGATAAATTTACCACAAGAGACTCCCAGAAATAACTTGGTGGGATTTATTTTGAGTTGATGGTGATGCATTAGATTGAAGATAGTCCTTAAGTCTTGGATGTGATTCTCTTTTAAATGACTTTTGGTAGCAATATCGTCAACATAGCACTCGACTGTTTTTTGTAAGCATTCACAAAAAATAGTACTCATAGCCCACTGATAGGTGGCACCAACGTTCTTGAGACAGAATGACATGACTGTATAGCAGTAGACTCCTAGAGGAGAGAGGAGTGACGTATGCTTTTCATCTTCAGGATTCATCCTGGTATGATTATATCCGAAGAATCCATCCATGAAAGACATTCGTTCGAACCCGTAGGTATTTTCGATCATGACATCAGTGATTGGAAGAGAAAACTCATCCATGGGACAAGCTGTATTGAGGTCTCTAAGGTCGATACAGACTCGAACTTTTCTTGTCATCTTCATAACCAGGACGACATTAGCCACCCAATCGGGATATTGTTCCTCCCTGACAAAACTGTAGGCGATGAGTTTCTTGACTTCACCTTCTATGGCATCCATTATATCAGGTCGGAATCGTCGCTGTTGTAGTTTGACTTAGCCTTCGGCATTATTTTGAGCTTGTGGGTAACAATCTGAGAATCTAGCCCTGGCATATCTTCATAGCTCTAGGCAAATACATGAATGTATTCTCTAATCAACTGGATCAACTCTTATTTATCTACTTCCGGAAGACTTTTACTAATAAAGATTGGCCTTGGAGAAACATTATCTCTGATATCGATCTGAATTAATTCATCCTCAGTTGGTGGTTTACATTGTTCAAAGCGAAGCACCCATTGAGTATCCATCTATTGTACCCAAGGCTCTTCCTCATAAGCTTCGGTTGAGTCATTATTATCCTCTGAGAATTTAGTTGTTACCATATTGGAAGATAGAGTCACTTGATGGACGTGCCCTATGCTGGTGTCTGAATCCCATAAAGAAGATTAAAAGAATACGACCATTCTTCTTTATCAGACTCAGTAATATCTGGGGATGTAATTGGCGTAGTATAGCCTAATCCATGTTTTGTCTTGTTATAATATTACGATGACTTTCCATTTGGGGTAGGTGTACGGATAGGAGTTCGTCTGCCTTTACCACCACTAAGGCCAGATTTGAAATTATAACCCATCTGTCAAATGATAATTTTGGATTATTGATGGATTATTGACTGTAACAATGTAGTTGAATTCGCCCACTATCATCATTTTCAGAGTCGCTATTAACCATAGTCTTTTGATTCGATCCTTTACTAAAGAGAATAGGATGATCATTTTTCTTCCGGGAAGGAATTAAAAAGAACGAGTTTTATACTAGTTCAAGTGATACCTCATCTTGAAAAGGTTTAACTGCCCCCAAAGTAAGAGGTTCAAAATTGCCCAAAATTTCTAAATAATACTGTGTAATAACTGACATCAATATACTGCAAAGGACATGTTGCTTTATTGATATTTACATCAACATTTACAACAGTGTTTTTAACCTTGACTGATGACTTACCGAGGTTAATAACAAGAGGAGGAGAAGTAGGAGGCTTGTTATGACAAAGGTCGATAACAAGAGGCTCAGAAGAGGTGAGCTCCTTTTGTTCTATTTTTTTAGTAGGGAAGGCTTAGTAGAAGGAGAAAGATTAAAAGTCAGCATCTGGGAGGATGAGGGATGAGAAGTGCATCCCTTAACAGGAGATTGTTTTTCCGATCTTCTTCGGTGTCCATAGCCAATACAACCTTCATGTAGTCTTCTTCGTACATCTTAGAGTCTGTATAATAGGCCTCGATTCCTCGGAAGGGATTGAGATCAACCACTTCTTTCTTGACTTCTCCATTGTCATCAATGTATTTAAATCATTGATGGAGAGTGAATGGCACAATGTTATGTTCATGCAACCACGGTCTTCCTAATAACACATTGTAGGAAACGTGATTGTCAGTCACATAGAATGTAACTTTTGTACAGAGATTGCCAATTTGAACTTTTAGGAGGGCCTTTCTATGGTTCCCTTCTTCCGAAATTAAATCCAAGGATAGTCGTGATCGTCGAAGAAAGACTATAGACTGGGATATTTAGCGCATCCAAAAGAGTCTTCGGCATAATGCTAAGTGCGGATCCAGGGTCGACCAGAATATGATCGATCTTCATTGTGTCGACATATCCTGTAAAGTTGAAAGGTCGGTCATGTCGATTATCCTCCAGTAAAATGTCATCTTGAGTGAAGGTAATATTAGGAATCAGTTCCATCACGCTATGGCAATGAGATCATGCCACATGTTCTTCATCTAGTTTCTTGAGATGTGTCAGACAAGCGTTGGCTTGTATTAAAGCCTCACTTTCTTGAGTTTCCTTCGAGAGACGTAGGAGTTCAAAAATCGATAATCTTGCTGGAGTATTGGCTAATTAAGCCAATATGTTGAAATTATATAGTTTTTCTAGTCCTTGCAATGGAGTTATCTTCTTCAGGTTTTTACCAAAGCGAACTTGTTGCTTACCTTTATCAGCTATTGTCGTTTATAAGGACCCGAGTTAGCTGGTGGAGCTGATGTTATAGGGACATTAGGAGCAGGAGGATATGATGCCGGAGGAGATGATCCCAGGCCGACACGGTACTGTCTTATAGACATAGAGAAAGAGGTATTGGAGACCCTTTTTCGTCATTCAATCCAGAATATTTCTGTAGGTCGTATCACATCTTCATCATCAATTCGTGAGACTGTTGACTATACCGATGGAATTCTGGTCGATATTTGATCTCTGGCTTCGGTGACATAGTCGTTGAAGAAAGAAATGAAGTTGCCATTGGAATGAATGTGGTGTTTAGAGAAGAAACACGAACATCCAGTGAAGTAAATTCACTTGAAGTCATATGGCATGACTTATACTTGGCCGCCTTCTTTGACTTGGCAGAAGAAGTAGAGGTCTTCGTTTGAAAGTCGGCTACCAAATCGGGGTGAATGCATATAATTTTCCTTTGTCAGTTGATAAAGGAACCAAGCCGTTACTTCTTGTTGGCGAAAGGTTGACAATCTCCAAGGTAGCCTTTGGATAGGAACAACACCGTCATGTACCAGCTGAGCGGGGAAGTCATCGAACTGTAGAGAGATGACATTGGCCATCACTGTCTTCTCGTCTTGATGGAGAGTGATTGCCTTGGCATTGATCAACTCTTGAATATTTCCTTTGAGTACGTAGCATTCCCTGGTTGGATGTCCTAAGAACCTGTGATACATACAATATTTAGGATTGTCAGTTTTACCTACTTCATCTGACCATTTAGCTTCGAGTATTTGAAGTTCGTTGCTTTTGATTAGACAATTGAATATGCTCAAGATATTGTCTTCATCAAAGGAATACTCTTCTTTGGGACGTGGTGCTCTCTGCGGAGATACCGTTGCAAAAGGTGCCAATTGACTCACATTGATGGCCAAGGCTTCTTTACTTTTACGGTTGTTTTGACGACCACTACTGTTGGTAACAGGATGTTCCTCTTTGTCGAGATTAGGCATCGGGATGCCTAACTGCTTGAACTTATCATTATTATCTTCGGCTGCCCTGGCACTTACTATGAAAGAACCTTAATCTTGGAATTGTGTATGTCCCATCCACATGCTGACAATAGGTAACAAGTTTGATTCGCAAGTACCTATAGTTAATACATCAGGAGTACCCAAAGGCATTTTGAGTGCTTCTCGATGGAAGCACTCTATGAAATGTTCAGTCATTTTATTAGTCCTTTTTTTATTTTAGTAAGGGCTGACATGTTCATGTCATTTGTTCTTCATAGAACCGTTCCGAGAACATCTGTTTTAACGGTGCAAAGGATGTTATGCAACCATCTGGCAAGCTACGATACCAGTCATAGGCAATACCTACTAGACATTCGACAAATACTCTAGTGAGTAGAGCATCGTTCTGTTGAAGATGGTCAGTCATCATCTCGAAGTGGTTGATATACTAACTCGGAGATATGCTACCTGTAAACAACATTATGGTCGATGGTTTATATTTGAGTGGGAACAGAACTTCCTTCCACTCAGCAGGATAGGGTTATTTGATCCCTAGTTTATGCAAATCCTTCTTTGCTTGAAAGCTTCAAACTGATTCCGTAGAAGTTTGACTGCCTCCAAAGGGTCTCTCGATATTGGAGGGGCGGTAGACTGGTTTGATAGATTGGAAGGCAGAACTACAAGATAAGTACCACCCCCAATACCAGAATGACTCGAATAACCTGAGCTGGCACAGCAGCATTGAAAGAGGATTGTACCCCCTGACCAATGTTGGTAGGTACAGAGACTGCCACGTGTATTGGATTGGAATTGGATTCACAACTGACGGAATAACATGTTGTGTCATAATCACTGTGTGTATGCTCGTAACTATGTCAGCCACGGCTGTTAGGTTGGCCTCCAGAGCAGCGATTCGTTGTTCCTGATTGGCAGAACTAGAAGCATCTTGCTTTTCATTGGTGATATAGGCAGACACTTCTCTGGCCACCGAAGATGAGCTGGTGGATAAGATACTTCGATTAGAGTCTTCACTATCGGCATCGAAGTCTTGCAGAGTGCTACCTCCAATATTATGAGTGGGAAGATTCCTTTGGTCGAGGAAATCTCGGTTTCTTGGTCTTGTGTTCTGGTACACACCATCATCGAAGTCAAAGATTCGATCAAGATATTGTTGACTAGGATTGCGGGATACATTACGTCTTGGACGTTTTCTACCCCAGTGCTATGGGACGTCATGTTAACTGAAGCAAATAGAAACTCGTCCTCATCCACCTTGATTAATTCAGGAGCCCGGGTATAACTCAAGCGATAAAAAATGGTCCGTTTCTCTGATTGATAGCAGTACTTGATTACTATCTCATGATGCTGATTACAATGGTATTCCTGATATGGAGTTATAGTTGCATGAGATGGGCCTGCAGTCTTCCACTTTTGTACAGAATTTGGTGGAGATCAGTTACACTGACAGAAGAAGAAGAAGAAGAAGAAGAAGAAGAGAAGAAGAAGAAGAAGAAGAAGAAGAAGAAGAAGAAGAAGAAAAAAAGAAGGCACATGTTCCCGGATTATGTTAGGAATATGGTTCCTATTCCTGAGATTTTGTGTCCCTAGAGTGTATAGGGAAGTTCTAAGTTTATTAGCATAAGTGAGAGGATTCTTAATCTTAGAAGCCTTCACTGTGCGCCGATTGGTAGCTGGTATAGACAGTTTGAGACATGTCTGGTACGCTATAGACTTGATAGAAGAAGTTCCATTCTGCGTTTATTAAGATATGTGCGCATCTCACTATCATGTGCCACTTGCTTGTCAGTCTGGGATACCATTAATTTTCTCTCTTTTGATCTTGGCATGCGCAGGTAGAGAGATTTTGATTTTGGCTGATTGGCGCATGCCAATTTGATATGGAGTGGGCAGCAAGCCCTGTTGCTTTGCATATGCTGTCTTAGTATGTTTGGGCGGCACAAATGGGCAGCAGAAAGGAACTTGATCAGAGTCTACTTTCTTGGCATTGATTTGATCATCTCTGCCAAGAGAAGCTAGTAGAGTTTCTACTCGAAAGTGTTCTGACATCGATTGGTACAAAGGCACAATCAGATGGATTTCTACCGATTCCAGGACTAGGAAAGAATAGGGAGTGGCACTGGGTGCTTTCCCTTGTTCTGTGCAGAGGCGTGATGGGTACATCTCCACCAAGTTTGGAAGTGGGAAGGAGTATTACATAGCCATGTGGCGCTTTCCTTGTTCTGGGCAGAGGAAGTGATTAGCATGCCTTCCTCCAAGTTCATAACTGGAAAAGAATAGTGAATGGCCATATGGCACTTCCTTTGTTTAGCGTAGGAACATTGATTGGTGCGCCTATAGACTTCCGAGTCAAGATGGCGCGAGTCTTATATTTGGAGACAGCAGTAGATGCGCGCTTGGCACCCCACAACGCCAATCATTGCTTCGTAGGTTATTTGGTCGACTTGGACGACCAAAGTCTTCTGCGTCATTTCGACCGACGCAACATCGCATTGAGTTGTCACTTTCTTACTAGATGAGAAGTTGTCCTAGCAGAGTCACCATTTATTTGCAAAATAAAAAGTTTTTCGAGAAAACTAAGTTACAAACTAAGAAAAAGAGTACAAGAGTACAATTGATTATAGAAAAG